>ML784579.1:228190-245763 GCA_009831015.1 Picea engelmannii | reverse complement strand
AATCCAGGTAAAGAACATTGGGAGGCAGTAAAGTGGATTCTCAGGTATTTGAGAGGTACTACTACACATGCATTATGTTTTGGAGGTTCAAACACTTTTCTACAGGGATATGTTGATTCAAATATGGTAGGTGATAAAGACAGCAGGAGAAGCACCACAGGGTATGCTTTTACTATAGGTGGAACAACAGTAAGTTGGATTTCAAAACTGCAAAAGGTTGTTTCACTTTCAACAACAAAGGCAGAGTATGTTGCTGCTATAGAGGCTAGTAAAGAGATTATTTGGTTACAAAGGTTCATGGAGGAATTGGGAAAGAAGCAGGAGAACAACAAGTTGTACTATGACAGTCAGAGTGCCATTCACCTTGCAAAGAACTCAGCCTTCCACTTGAAGACTAAGCATATATAGTTGAGGTACCACTTCATACGATCCACCTTGGAAGATGGACAATTGAAGCTGGAAAAGATACACACTATCCATAATCCTATAGACATGTTAACAAAGGGAGTAACCAGGGAGAAACAGAGTTCTTTCTCAGTTTCAATTGGTCTTCAAGAATGAAGATGAAGATTAGAAATTTTCCAAGTCAAAGAAGGTTCAGAGTCCAACATATACAACAACGGTGGAGTTGTTGAGATCAGTCTCCAAGTGGGAGATTGTTAGTTGTGGAGCCTGATTATCTTCCTGATTTATAGGCCTTTTACTTTCAGCCGTGTTTATACCCTATGAAGTATTTACACCCCAGAAGTATGTACAATCTTCCACGCGGGGGAGTGCAGAGGGGGGGTACCCCCTCTGCAGGGTCCGGGGGGGCTATCCCCCCAGATGGGGGGTTTGGGGGCAAGCGGGCCCCCAGCGGTGGTTCGAGGGAGAAACCCCCGAAGAAAAAATTGCCTTGTAAAAGTATATTGTAATTTCATTGTAAATCTGGACCGTTCATTATAAGGTTGCAGATCTAACGGTAGAGATTATGTTAGGGTTTTTCTCCCTAGAAGACAACCCTCTTTTATGAGGGAAATGTATTGTGGCTATGGATGAGGGTGAATATTTTATTCTGAGAGAGGAGACTGTGAGAGAAAGAAGAGGAAGTTACAGTGGGTTTTGCTGTAGGTTGTATCCCTTCATTTGATGGATAATAATAAAGGAAGGACCTGGCAATTTCTCTGGTGGATGTAGCGCACACTGGGTGAACCATGTAAATCTGTGTCTCTCTTGTATTGTGTGTCTTCTATGTTTTGTTTCTGCATTTGTTTTATTTTATTGCTCCGCAGTCCTGTTTTTCTAACACTGATCATGTTTCTTGTGTGGACATTTATTTGCAAAATGACCTATCCTTCCACAGTTAAAGCATTTGAAAGGAAATTTACCTTTGTATTTTCTTGATCCCTTCTTCAGTCTCTTCACAAATTTTTCTTCGATTTCATCGGGCACAAAATCCTCATTCTTGTCTTCTTTAAATGATGCTTCTCTCGAAGTGGGTTTATATTTAACTATTCTCATTTCATATGCAGTTAGTGTTCCTAGAAGTTGATCAAACTGTAATGTTTTTAGATCATTAAGTTCTTCTATAGCAGAGACCTTTGGGTTGAACCTATCTGGGAGAGATCTCAAGATTTTCTGAACTAAAGAAGGTTCCCCAATTGTTTCACCAAGTTCCTTCATTGCATTTACCATTTCTTCTACTCTCAGAAAGTATTTTCCAATAGTTTCATCTTCCTTCATCTTCAGCTGTTCAAACTGTATTCTATAGGTTTGAAGCTTTGCATCTTTTACCTTCTCATTACCCTCATAACTATTAATGAGTTTGTCCCACATTTCTTTGGCAGTTCCTAGGTGCATAACTTTTACGAATTCTGCTTCTGCAAGCCCACTCAAGATAGCATTCATGGCCTTAGCGTTGAAGCTAAATTCTAGTTTGTCATCCTTATTAGCTAGCACAACTGGCTTTACATAACCAATATCTACCACATCCCAGACATCTGCACCTAAAGCCATGATGTAGGTTCTCATTCTAACTTTTCAGAAGGCAAAGTTTGTTCCATTGAACATAGGTGCCTTATTGGTTGAATTTCCTTCATGGCTTGACATGTTTAAGCTCTAGGATCTACCCTTAGATAAAAGGGGCCGACTCTGATACCAATTGTTAGACAACTGAGAGGGGGAGGGGGTGAATCAGTTGTTACCATGCTTAAACAATCATGGTTCTTTTAAACTCTGTGTAGAGACACTGAATGATGATCAAAATAATGCAGGGAAATAAACAATGGCACTTTTAGCATCATTCACATATATGAGAAACATAGAGACAGATATTTCCCGAGGAAACCCATGCAGGGTAAAAACCTCTTTTTCTTTATATGATAATTAATGGTTACAATCTTTACAATATCATACCTATGAGCACCAACTCATAATGAGGCTACAACCTCATTTTTGTAAGCTGCAACTTGCTGAGAGAACCAACTCTCTGTTTTCTCTATCACCCACCAGAAGGAAGCACCAACTCCCTGGTTTCTCTAGCACCAACTAGAAGGAAGCACCAACTCCCCGGTTTCTCTAGCACCAACTAGAAGGAAGCACCAACTCCCTGTGCTCAAGAACCCACTTGAATCTTTGAGGACACCAGTCATCCCTAGATCCTTCCAACCACCCTGAAATATAAATATTTTCTACTGAAACTTATTATAGTGATATGATGTTCATCAATGGCTTACCAGACTTATCACTGTTCTGCTGCATTTCGTTGCTCTGTCTGCCTCATTGCCTTTTTTCACACATCTTTTGCACTGTCTGTTTTTTAGCCTTTTATGCTCTGTGCGCCATGTCCATTCACTTGCGCAGTTCCTCTTCTGTCCTATTCAACTGCTGCACTCTAATCCTTCTTCACACATGAATCACCTTCACCAACAACAACCACAGCAAACTCCAACAACAACAGCAAAAAAAAAAACTTGTCTTCTCTGTATTGTGTATTTATAGCTTCTGTGCACCTTGTGCATGCAATGTTCGCAATCCTCTGCATGTTGAATCCGTGTTGTTATCCTCCATATCTCGAGTGTTCTGTCTAATCATCATCATGACTCTTCAGCTTCTCTGACAGTTGAGACTCTTCATCTTCTTTGTGACAGTTGAGCTCACCTTCTCTGTTTTAGTTACAGACTTCCATGCTCATCCATCTGTCAATCCCTTCTAAGAATAGTCTTCCTTCACTTGGACGAAGCTTGGAGACTCTTCATCTCCTCTAGCGATCACACAGGGGTCTCTTTGAATTCTCTAGAAGATGCCATCAATCGTTTCTGGCAGTTTCACTGTGTTGTGCATCAGTAGCTCTCTGATCAACACTTGATCTGACAGTTCTGATTACATCACGATTTCACCTATTGGGATATCGGGATTCCTGATGTCAATAATTTTTGACATGTCCAACTCTCGATCCCCGATGCCTCTCCATCAATGGTCCAGATCAAGGCTTGATCTGACAGCTCAGATTGCATCATGATTTCACATATCGCGATATCGAGATTCCTGATGTCAATAATCTTTGACATGTCCAACTCTCAATCCCTGAAACTCCGACAAGGTGTCCATCTACTAATGTCATGTGTGGATTGACACGTGTTGAATACTGCCATGTGTCACTTTGATTCGTGACTTATATGTGCCTGAAATGTTGAATCAGTCTGACACTTGTCATTACCTAGTTGTGCCACATGTTCTTGGTTGACGTGGTCTGCTGACGTGAGTCGGGTCGACGGTCTAGATCACATCTTGATCTGATGGCTCAGATTACGTCGGGATTTTGCATATCGAGAAATCAGGATTCCTATTGCATTGTTTCTTTGAAATTTCCAAAATGTGATCCTCAAAACTCCAATCAACGGTTCAGATGTGATCTTGATTTGACAGCTCAGATTACATTGAGTTTTTGTGAGCCCTCTACTCCTTGCACTTTTAAAGATCATGTAGGTTTTCTTCAATCCAACGGTGGTTGGACCCTGCGCTTGGATCTGACGCCTCTAACTTCAATTAGACCTCCGGTTAAGCTCGTGGTCCACGTGACCTTCTCCTATATGACTGCAGCCAAGCCTCCTCATCGGGGTTTCAGACTTCCTAATGTCGAAACATGTATGTCCTCAGGCAATCCCTCGAATCCCGATGCGCTCTTTATGCACTAGCTCTCCTGGCTAGGATCCTGGCCCATATGACCATTATCCCCATGACCGTAGTATTACCACTTGTCGGGGTTTCGAGCTTTTCAATTCCGCAATGCATTGGCTCATGGGATTCCCGATATGTGAAACCCCGATGAGTCATCTCTCCTTTCGAGATTTCACCTTGGATTTTCTCAATGGTAAACCTCGTGCAGCTCCTGTCCGATCTAAAGGCTGACGGGATTTCTGAATGAGATCCAATGGATGTCAATCTCTCCCTTCTGTAGGTTTCTCCTAAGCTCCTCCTAGACGTAGAAACCAACGGTCCAGATCTTCTTCTTCAACTGATCTGACGGTGGTTGTGCTCCCTCCTGAGCTTTACACACTTTCCTCCCAACCTTGGGAGAATTACAAGTTCTCAAAGGCCTCGAACTTTGTCTTCCTTCTCCTCTGCAAACTTCTGTATCTTGATCTTTGTTGTGCGCATTCACCTCAATGTTGTTCCTCCTGAGATTTCACTCCCGAATCCCCAAGGGATTCTTGGACTTCTGTGCCTCTGCAGGGTCTTCACATGCACACTTTGATCCTGCCATCTTCACTGTTGTACTTGCCATCAATGACAAGCATACACTACCTGTTAGACATTTTCCAACAACACCCACTCCCCTATAGTAACAAGAAGTCGTTCTGACGACAACGTTACTTCTCAAACAACAACTACCTCAAATGAAAATCCACAAATTACCATTGAGCCAGTAACACCAAACCCTCCAGGGTTTGACGTACAAGAAATTGTTCGTCAATCACTTCTAAGGACACACAGTGCTTTATCCCGTATTAGACAACCATGTTGGCCACTAAATCAACCACTAGATTTCTCTGATATCAGAGAGAAACTTGAAGGCACTGGTCTTCTCCTAAATCCTATGGATCCAGATCACATCCCCACTCCTGTAGCTGGAGGATCTGGTATCCCACTTCACCACCGCCTTCATCTACCTCCTCTTCAAGAGAAGAGTCATCGGACGAAGACAATTCTTCATCTTAGCCTTCGACACCACCCACGCCCATGGAAAATCCAAACAATCCCACCAGAACTTGACTCAATCAAGATGTTGTGGCCATGCCTGAACCCCAACATCCTTTGCCTAAACATCCAGAGAAATGGCTCCCTAAATTCGAGCCAGATTCTAATCAAATCGTCGAGGATCACATAAAAAAATTCATGCTAGCCATTAGACTACGAAGCGTAGAACATGAAGATGTAGTATGTAGACTTTTTCCATACACATTTGAAGGCAATGCCTCTACGTGGTATTTTTCCCAACAACTCCACACTATTGTATCTTGGGATAGATTCAAATCTTGTTTCCTTGAGAAATTCAGAGACGAAAAATATTCCAAAGTCTTAGTCATGGAACTCTCCAGTTTAAAGATGAACCCCAAGGAAAAAATAAAATACTTTAAATAAAGGTTTCTAACATTAAAGAATCAAATCCCCATTGATTCAATGCCCACCGAAAATCTTATCGTCACATACTACACCAAAGGCCTACACCAGAACATAACAATCTGGGTAAAAAGGTCTAAGAAGGAAACATTATTGGAATCCTTCGAGGAAGAAAACCAAATTGAGAAAGATATCCTAAGCCTAAAGGATAATATCAGTAATGAGGTAGAGATTACCCCATCTTCCAAGAAGAAAATAGAAATTCTTCCTAGACCTCCCCAAACCAAAACTCAATCAGAGAGCTCATATCTAGAAAGTTTACAAAAGGTCATTCAGAAATTGTCAAATCAAGTCGTAGATTTAAGGAGATTAGCTAAAGAAGCTTCTTCAAGCAAAGGGTCTTACAAACCCCCTTTTAGAAAACCTTTTCCTACAAACCGACCCAACTTAAATTCTGAAGGCCTTAATTTAGAAAGCCTACAATATGCGATACAGACAATCCTTGAAGCTCATGATAGCTTAGTTCCCCCTGAGATTTCTGAAGATTTAGTTGAACAAGAAACATTGGAAGAGGACAAATCCTCTCCTAACATCTTCAGGTATTTTTCGGATAGTATCTTTCAAGCCAATTTTGAAATGGTTCATCCTTACAATACCGGAAGCAAAACAAAAAACAAACCCTCTTCTAAAATTGGAACTAATGCGCCTCAAAAATTGTTGAAGCAGACTGAAACTAAATAGAATTCAATAACCCCGAGTTTAGAATATGATTTGATTGAAGACCTTAAGAAACTTAGAGCTAATATTTATGTTTATGAATTGTTGAAATTTCCTTTTCTTCAGCAAAATATGCTTCAGAACATTGCAAAAAAAAAACAAAACAACAAACTGAACAACAACAAATTTGTAGAAAACAATCCTAAAACACCTCAAAATATTCCCTTTAAAACGACACTGGAACCCTCAGATAAAAGAGACCTTGTTGTAAAAAGTTTCTCAAATGTAGATAAAATAATTCCAGGGACTATGACTAAAAACTAACAAAGTCTTGTTGTTAACACTCGTAGAAATGTCCCACCTTTTCTGTTGACCTTCGAAATTTTCAATAGGAATGTACATAATTGTATGGTAGATTCTGTCGCATCATCAAATGTAATGCCTTGGTCTGTCTGCCAAAAAATCAGTGTTGAAATCCAACCTTCAAGTCTAAAAATTATTTAGCTTGATCAGACTAGTGTTAAGGTGATAGGTGAATTAAAAAATGTCCTTATCAGATTATCCTCTAATCCTAAAGTTCACTAGATTATTGATATTATTGTCATGGACATCCCTGAAGTATATGGCCTATTTTTAAGTAGGGATTGGTCCAAATAGTTGCATGGTTACTTTGCAACAGACTGGTCTCATTTTTAGTTGCCAGAGAATGGAAAGCCTAAAAGAATCAAGATCAATTGTGAGCATTATCTCAAGCTTACCATGACTAATTTAAATGATGCTAATGAACCATTTACTACTTCTTCTAATTCACCCAAAATGCAGAGAATGAACACCTTTTTTGATAACTTCATGGCAGAAACTTCTACCATTACTGACTTGGAACAACAGTCAGAACTCATGACATGCACACAGTTGACAATTCTCCATAATGTGTGACATACAATTGACGAGGCTCACATATGGTCTCTCTACTTTGATGGATCCAAATCTAAAGAAGGAGTTGGTGTAGGATGTGTGCTCATTGACCCAACGGGTAACAAAATTTTGATAGCTTGTCGATTAGAATTTGAATGCACAAACAACACGGCTGAATACGAGGCACTTCTGCAAGGACTCAGAAAGGCACTAGATTTCAAAATACATGATTTAATGGTATTCGACGATTCAAAAATTGTGGTCAGGAAGGTAAGGAATTCCATTCATTGCCTATCTCCACACCTGAAAAGTTATCAAGCTGGGGTATGAAATCTAATGCACAAATTCTCTGCATTTAACATTAATTCCATTCCAAGATTAAATAATTCTGAGGCCGACTTGTTGGCTAATGTTGCTTCTAAACTTTCTCCCATAGAAGGCCTTTCTTCGAACGCGTTTTCCATTGAGTTGTTGTTCAGACCATTAGTCTTGGACAACATCACTAATTGGAGAGTGTTCGATGATGATCAACAAATCATCAGTTTCCTGCACATTGAATATACTTTACAAGGTGTGGTTATCGATGAAGGCACCCATGACGAAAACCTCTGCAATTTTACGGTAATATTAGACCCAAAGTCTTAGGAAACAACATCAAGTTTGGTAAATTCTATCCCAAAATCTGTGGTAAGATTAGAAAAGTTTTATGATTTGGATGATAAATTCAGAAAATTGGTAAATTGTACAACCAATAGTTCTTCCTTGACCCATGAAAAAGTAAATCTGGGAACTAAAGATAATCCACAATGCATCAATTTGGGAACGGGATGTTCTGAGCAAGAGAAATCAGTCTTTATTAAATTGCTTTAATATTTTAAGGATGTCTTTGCTTGGACATATGATGATCTAAAAACATTTGATCCTAACATTATACAACACATCATCCCCATGAAACCCTTGACTCAACCTTTTCAATAGAATTTAAGAAAGATGCACCCAAAACTAGAACCAACGATGAAGAAGGAACTAAACAAACTATTGAATGCAAAGATAATCTTCCCAGTAAGGCATACACAATGGGTTTCTAACATTGTCCCTATGAGGAAGAAAAGTAGCGAACTTCGACTATGTGTCGATTTCCAAATCTTAAGCTGAGCATCTGATAAAGACAACTACCACGTTCCTCCGATGGAACAAATTCTCTAGCAGGTTTCCAATTCTGAAAGATTGTCACTACTAAACGATTTTTCAGGGTACAACCAAGTCCTGATGTCTCCTCCAAACCAACTGAAAACCACTTTCCATACTCCATGGGGAACCTATGCTTATAGAATGATGCCCTTTGGGCTTATAAGTGCCGGTGCTACTTTCTAGAGAGCGATGGATATCGTTTTTCATGGTCTAATCAATCAATCTGTAGTGTTCTATCTCGATGATGTCATGGTTTTCTCCAAGAATAAGGGGGATCACTTAGCCCATCTGAGATCTATTTTACAACAATGTAGTAAGTACGACAACTCTCTAAATCCTAAAAAATCTATCTTTGCAGTGGAACAAGGAAATTTGCTCAGTTTCATAGTATCCAATGAAGGGATGATCATTGACCCCAAGAGGACTCAAGTCATTTCAAAACTCCATCTCCCCTCTTCCAAAAAATCTATGCAATCCTTTCTAGGTCAGATAAATTTTGTCAAAAGGTTCATTCTGAGTTTTTTAGAAATGGTGAGGCCATTACAAAAATTAATAAAAAAGGATGTGCAATACCATTGGGGAATTCAATAAAGTCAAGCTTTTGACTCAATAAAAAAAGCCATAGTGGAGGCTCCATCCTTAATGAGCCCTTAATTTTCGAGAGACTTCACTCTTTACATGTTTTCCTCCGATCAATCTTATGCCACTATGCTAACCCAAAAGAATGTTGAAAACAATGAAGTTCCCATTGCCTTTATGAGCTCGACCTTTAAGGGAGCAGAGCTTAATTATCCAGCTATAGATCAACAAGCTTACGTTGTTTTTAAAGAGGTAAAACATTTTTTATCATATCTACTGAAATCTAGAACTAAAGTCATTGTTCCTTACCCTGTTGTTAGAAATTTGTTAGTACAGAAAGAACTGGGTGAAAAACGAGCAAATTGGGTGACATCCTTACAGGAGTATGACCTCGAGATCACCCTGACACAAATTGTTAGAGGCCAAGGTCTATGTAAATTGGTCGATGATTTAGTTGAAGACCAACAAATTCAAACTTATATGTTAATTGAAGATCGACATAATCAAAGTCAAATTTGTTGTGTACAAAATTCTACAAATCTTTGGTATGATGACATTAAGTTTTATCTAACACACGGTTCAGCTCCGCATCACCTTGATCCCAAAAAGAGGAGGCCATATAGATTAAAGTTTGCACCTTTCCAGATTGTGAATGGTATATTATTTCACAAAATTTTTGATGGAATCCTTATGCGTTTTCTAGCAAGAGATGAAGTAGATAAAGTCTTATCAGAATTGCACGCAGGGGAACCTGGTGGGAATTTCAGTGGACAATACTACCCACAAAGTATTAAGGGCAGGGTATTATTGGCCCACACTTTTCAAATATTCTCATACATTATGCCGCAAATGCGTAATTTGTCAAAAGGATTCTAGATGAGTACAGAAGGTAGCATTCTTGTTGCAACCTATCTCGGTGGATTTCCCTTTTCAGCAATGGGGTCTCGACATCATTGGCCCAATAAAACCCACCTCCTCTCAGCAGCATAAATACATCATTACAACGACAAACTATTTCACTAGATGGTCCAAGGTTGTGCCATTAAAAGTGGTAAACACCAGTGAGGTAATAGTTTTCCTTAATTCAAACATCATTACTCGATTCGGTATTCCTAAATGTCTAGTGTTTGATAATGCTTCCTATTTTTTGTCCCTAGATATGAATGCTTTTGCTTTAGAAAAAGGGATAAATCTAAAATATTATGCCAGCTATTACCCCCAAGGAAATGGTTTGGCAGAATGTAAAAACAAGAACCTGATCAAGATTATCAAGAGGATGGTTTCCGAAAACCACAAAAACTGGCATAATGCACTATTCAATGCACTCTGGGCTGATAGGGTAGCTCCGAAAACTGTTGTTGGTAATTCCCCCTTTTTTGTTGTTTATGGAAGGGAAGCAATTCTTCCTCCACATGTTCTACTTCCCTCTATACAACTATCGCAGAAGGTTTAGGAACAAGACTGTCCTCCTCTAGAAAGAAGGATTAATGCTTTGTTGATGTTAGAAGAGGTAAGGACTCAAGCAAAACAAACACTGGATCAACATATTGTCAAAAGATGGATTGATTCGAGTTCTGTCTTGGATAGGAATTTTGAGGTAGGTGATATTTTCCTCAAGTGGGATAAACCTCATGAGGGGAAAGGGGAACATACTAATCTCCAAAACCTATTTTTGGGACCATTCTTAATCACCGAAAAACTACGTCCCAGTTCTTTCCGCCTACAGAATTTAGAGGGAGAGAGAGACACATTTCCGGTGAATGGCCAAGCTCTCAAGAGGCATTTCGCCTGACAAATCCTAGATACACCTTTGTACATAATCGTTTCTATTTTGGTTTTTTTTGGTTTTCTTTTTCATTTTTCTTTCTTTCATTAATTTTTGTTTTGTCTTTCTGAGTTAAATATGCCTGTATTATAATCTAGTTCAAAAGGAAGAACATAATGCTTCATCTTTAAAAAAATGTAAAGGACTATCGGAGTATCAACTACTGTGTTTTTATAAAAACGTAGACCAGTTAAAGATGTTTTTTTGTTCATAATTTATTTTTGGTTTCAATTTTCATTTGAGAGCAGGCAGGACTATCATTAAAGATCTTTACGCTATCCCTGCTTTGAAGAAAGCAACTCAAGGATGCCTTCCTATCCTCGAAAAATTAGTTTCATTAGTGAAATATTTTCATACCATGTTGAAGGTTAGCAAGCAAAAATTAAAGTAGATGGAAAATAACAAAATGTGCTACAGACTGAAATTTTCAGCATCACCCCGCTCTTCTAGATATCTATATATTATATCAATAATTTTCCCGAGAGTTGTGGGAAGTGTTTGAAAACCCACCAGGATACTGAACAGGTCTGCTGGAAGTGGGTAAATGCATGCATGTTGCAAATACAACTTTTCCAGGGTACTGAACAGGCCCATTGGCAATGAAGCGATGTCAGGTTAGAGAAAATTCTCAAGTAAAAAATAAAATATTTTTTATCATAAGAATCCTTCATTCTGATTTGATTTTTCTTGGACAGAACAAAGGCATCGAAGTGGGTTAATTGACATCCGTGCCGAGGCTATTGACACCTAATGGAAGTAGTGGCCCTATCAATAACATTGTGGAGCCAATAACTTAACATCGTGGCTCTCATTTGTTAAGTCTGTCACCAGATTTCATTTTTTTTAACGAAAGATATCTTACGTTGCACCATGTAATGATTGTCAAAGATTCTTAAATGTCTTTCAGTTGTTCTTTGATTTGAAATCATTCAAATATTTCTAACTTGAACTTTTCAGTGATATAGAGACAACTGCTTCTCCCAGTGAGTCGCCATTGTTGGCAGCCCTACATATTTTCAACTTTTTAAAGCATTAAATAATAATTTATGTAGCTGCCTACCTGGGGTCATATGATTATTGTTCTTCACAAGAAGTTTTTGAAACTACGATTGCGATCTTTCAATTATTCCTAGTGTTTTTCATTTTCATTCTTCATTCATGACTGAAATCATGAAAACGAAGCATCAAAACCTATGAGTGGATTACCGCTTTATTTAAAGTTTATGAAAGGTAGTTGGCTCTACAATTTTTATTAATAAAGATTTTGTTTCCTACTATCAAGATCATCTTCTTTATTGAATCCTCATATGTGAAGTATGCTTATGGATTGTTATGTGATTCACTAAGGGCCCATTTAATTTAAACTTTGATATATTTTTTGTGGCTTTTGGTCATGCGTATCCTTGTCACTACATTTTGGTTTATAAATTTTTCCTCTCCTAAACTTTAGAAACCAAACCCACCTTGTTGCGCAATCATAAAATTTAATGAACTTGGTTGGAGCCTGTACCTTGTGGGAGGTGGCAGTCCGACAACGATGAGCCCATCACATCGAGCTAAATCTTGGGTTTCACATGTACTCCTAGCATTCATTTCTCAAAACGCCTATCATTTCATATTAAGGAACTTCTATTCATACACGCTAGGGTATTGATGAGTTTTTTGATTTGAATTATCGATATGGTCTTCTCCTAGAAACCCTCCCTAATCACTATGTTTTATTGTCTTCCTTTTGTAGCCCAATGGCCCCGGTCATCAGGATTGAACCCAATGGCTCTCAGACCCTGATCCTGTGTGGTGATTCAAGGGAGGATCTCAAGGGTCAAGGATGGCTTGTTTTTCTTGAGAACTTCTAGGGTTTTAACTTGCGAACTGCTCAGGAATTCACCCTTTCTTTTGACAGATGTTGAGCCAAGGTAGGAGACATTCAGGTCAAGTTCACAGAGGATTTTTTAGGTCAAGCAAGAGGTCTTCGTTTGACTGGGAAGAAGTGGTTCAAAAATGCCAAGGTCGAGGAGGTTTCATGGAGTCTTTTCTTCACATCTCAAAAAATCAATTATTGTGAAAAAGGTATGCCCATGTCCCTGTTGAAAACATGGTGGCACGATTTTCTAGTATTCTTGAAATAATTCATGATGTGCGAAGGCTGTTTTGGTTTTGTTTTTCTATATCATATACATTTGCTTATGAATTTCATTGGGTTTCAATTAAATATGCCCTATTACCTGTGGAGAAGCCTATATAAAATGGCAAAGAGGTATAAGAGACAATAGTTGGATTCAAGCTTGTTTCACCATAGAATAATAAATATACCGTTAGTACATCAATTGAAGTTACAACATGATGACTGGAACGCCTTCCTGACCCAAAATGGTTTCATTGACTCCAATGTTGTAGAGGTTGACAAACCCATGTTAGAGGAAATCATAGTCCCTGCCAAAGTGGTCCCTTCATCTATGAGGGCCTGTGTTACCGCCACCCTCAATAAGCCTATATCCGACCCAAAATATGTTGAGCAGAGCCATGAACAACACATCCATCCTAACGCATCTGCTAAGAATACAAACAGACCTATGGGCAAGCCATCTAAAGGTGATATCGATTTAAGCTTTAAAAATAAAAGGGCAGGTAGGTTGATCTCAAGGAAACTATGAAATAAATCAAACCCTCATTTGAGCTCGATCAAAATGATCGAGATCCATGAGAGCTCAGGCTCAGAGATCAATAGATTCTTGGCCGAAGAAGACCCTCCTTCCTTCCAAGAAGATCCTGACCAGGCTTACAATTTCGTGGATAATTTGCCACCCTGCTTGAAGCACAGTCAAGGATTTTTAGGTATCAAGTTTGATAACAAACCTAAAGGAAATAGTGCACATAGTACGACACTCAACCATGGGTATTCTCAAATGACCATCACAGATTCACAATGTGAAACTTGTCTGTTCTAGATTGACAAATATTATACATACGTACCCATTTTACAATCACAAATCAAAACCCTTACTGATCAGGTTGACCCCCTAATAGATGAAAATCATAAGCTCAAGTCCATTGTTCAAAGACAAGGAAAACATCTGAAAACATGAGGGAACATCATAGTAAAAAACATCGAGAGTGTAACAACAGTGATCAATTATGAGATCATGTGAATCGATTTGATTTTCTAGGTAAAGGTAAAGATTTTTGTTTATCTTAAAATAGTGTTACATTCTTGTTCATAGAATAAATTAAATTTTATTTCTAAAATAAGACTAGCTACAAAATCAGCAGATTCTATAGCCAGTCTGTTCTTATTCGAAATTTGGAAGATAATTGTTAAATGTATATCTGAGTTTCTTTATTTCATATTTTTCTTTCAGGATATCTGGCAGTTTATGGTGATCAAATGCTATGAAGAATTTCTAGGTTTATTAGCCATGTCCATGGCTTATTTTTGCGTAAACAGGAACAAACTCTTTTATTTTTAGAGATTTAGTGTGATCTGGGGTGGTTATATTCCCCCTTTATTTTTTTAATCAGTAGATGATTGTAGATATTTAATCTTATCTCATAAGATAAGATAGTTAGATTTTCTGAACCCTTTATAAACTCATATTTTTGTAATCAAAACATCTTGGCCTGTGGCTGAAGTATGGACAATTAATTCATGGACTTGAATGGAATAGAAATACATGTTACATCTTTAGCTTCTTTTGTATGGTGTCTTAGTTCAAGTTCTGTTTATCTTGATATGGTAATAGGTGTTGACAACTTTTGTCTTCATGCTTTATTATGAGTTGGGATAATTCATTAATAAATGTTGTCCATATGTGATGCTTTAGATATTATATAGGGCGATCATCTATTCAACTCAAATTATGAGATTTATCTTTAATTTTATGTTGAACATTTAAATGCAAAGTCCTTACAATAAGATTTATCTCACTGTAATTTCTTGTAAATCATAAGATCACCACGACTAGTTGTATTATACGTTCTGTTATTGAAACTCGGTTTCCAACACATTGTTTCACATTTATTCAGAACAATCTTAAGGTTCATTGCAGGTTTACCTCTCAGACATGGTTGTTGGATATTCTCTATTATACAGACGTTGGATGCATTAATAGGTTAGTTCTTTTATTTTTTTTCGTTTGTTTGTCTTTGAAACTCTAATATATGGTCTAGATTTGACCATCCACATACTCCTGTTTCATAGCATATTCTTTTATTTAGTCTTAGATTAATAAATAAAAAACAAAATATAGCTTATGTGCTTTCTTTATCTGCTTTAGTTAAAGCAACCATATTTACATAGATTTTCGTGAGTTTAGATTAAAACTCGCCATTTGTATATCATGCACATAAACAAGATAGACAAACCTGTCATGTAAATATTATCTATAATAGCTATANTATATATATATATATATATATATATATATGTATATATGTATGTATGTATGTATGTATGTATGTATGTATGTATGTATGTATGTATGTATGTATGTATGTATGTATGTATATTGAGTGGTTATTTAATAGTTATCTCTTTTGTTTCTTTTATTTGTTTCTTCTAGGACTTTTAGGTTGGCTAATGGAGCCATTAAACCCATCGGAACGAGTTATACCAAACAACTTGGGTTATTTAGACAACCCCGAACCAGACGCATTCTTCCAATTGACGGAAGGTCATTTTCGCCCGTCAACAAATGGTGCTAGAAAGGAGGGCCTGAACACAATTGATGGCATGTGGAGGTCACAAGAATCTTCCCCCACACACCTTCTCCCCTATAGTAACAAGAAGTCATTCTGACAACAACGTTACTTCTCAAACAACAACCACCTCAAACGAAAATCCCTAGATCACCGTTGAGCCAGTAACACCAAACCCTCCAGGGTCCGACGTACAAGAAATTGTTCATCAATCCCTTCGAAGGACACACGGTGCTTTGGCTCGTATCAGACAACTAGGTTGGCCACTGAATCAACCGCTATATTTCTCTGATATCAGAGAGAAAATCGAAGGCACTGGTCTTCTCCTAAATCCTACGGATCTAGATCACATCCCCACTCCTGTAGCTGGAGGGTTTGGTATCCCACCTTCACTGTTAATCCCTAATATTGGCTCATTAACCCTTAATTGGGGCATATTAGATTAGTAATGTTATTTTATTTATGTCGGCTTGCTCATTAACCCTTAATTGGGGCATATTAGATTAGCAATGTTATTTTATTTATGTTGGCTTTAGGCCATTAGTTGTAATTATACCTCCTAGTCTCCTATATATACTAAGGAGACATTTTCATTTTGAATCATCTTGGACTTGAACATTTAAGTGGGGTAAAAGGAGGTTTCCCCCTCGAAGAGGATTATTATCTAAAATTATCTATTTTTCAAGGTGTTGAGTACTTTTCGTGAGGTTTTTCTATGCTATATTGATGTTTGGTTCTTAACATATGGTATCAGAGCTCAAGGTCTTGGGGTTTCGCTGCTACATCTAAGACACCGTGGAATTTTTGCTATAACTTGTTTTCTACAACGTTTCAAAAGGAACCGTTTGGAGGGTATTTAGTAGACAGATCAAGGTACGTTGGGTTCAAAATTCAGCTCTTGAGGACTTATACTTTCAGAGATACATCCTGTACAAGATAGGGTTCTGGAATCATCCTGAAATGAGTCATTGTGGAATTTTCTCTATAAAAAATTTTCTGTAACGTTTCATACCCTAAAATCTAGAGGAAATTTACAGAAATTAGTAAGTCATCTGTGGTAAACATTTCAGCTTTTGGGTCATCATAAATTTGTATATACACCTTGTGTAAGATAGGGTATATGACTAGTCCTATTGACTAGTCTCAAGAAGGTGTTCCAAGTAAAAAAATCATAACTTCTTGCTAAAGTATCCAAATTGAGTGGGGCTGGTTGCATTGGATCGTGAACAGTATGTAGTATTTTGGGTGTGAGTTGCAGAATTTGATATCAATAATTTTGTGTGGGGCATGATATACAAGTGAGATCTCCTGGAAAGGACAAAAAACAACAAGTTGTGAGGAAGTTACCATAAATTCCACTTGGCACATCCAATTTTGATCAGACCTGTGGCATTGCAGAGAAGAAATATCATAGAACTACCTAAAAGAAAGTTTCATACCCAGAAGGGCCGAAACTTGGTAGATAGAACAAAATAAATATTGTCTATCAGAACCGCCTCAAAATCAAGATTCAAAAGTGATACTTGGCCAACATGCCACCGAAAAAGGGACCTTCTACACCAAATAAGCCTCCAGAAAATCCTAATTGGACTCTTGATGAAGGTGAAGAAATGTGTAGGGACATAAATGAACTACAAAATAAGATGGATTCAATGGAAGCTAAGTTGGATACTAAGATAGATGGTTTAAAAGGGGAGATTATGGAAGTATTGAAAAATTTCGTAACAGAGAAGACACCTGAAAGTGAAAATGCATCCCATGAAATTCATGATGAGGACACAAGGAAGGTGAATAAAGAATGGAGAAACTCCAACTTTGGTTTGAAGACTAACCACGTTCCTAAGATTGATATGAGGAAGTTTGATGGCAAGGACCCAATCACACGGATACTTCAGATGGAACAATTCTTTGATCTCCATAATGTGCCACATACACAAAAGGTACGAATTGCTTCTTTATATTTAGAACCTAATCAATTTGTATGGTATCGATGGTTTTGTTCTCGCAAATCACTCGTCACTTGGACAATTTTCATGGAAGAAATGATAGC
>ML784579.1:153737-219728 GCA_009831015.1 Picea engelmannii | reverse complement strand
TATTTATAGGTAATGGACTTGAGCACAAAACATACCATTTACCCGGTAGCATCAATATAGTCATCTAGACTATTTCATGACTAGATCATGAGCATCACCATCACCATCAGCTGCATCATCTCTTGAAACCATACTTCATCTGATTAGTTAGATATGATGCTAGATAAGTCACTCTCACCATAGAGTGATACAAGAGGAGTAAAGGATCTGAACTATTTTCCGTCTGGAAAATCTATGTTCATCATTCATCTGAATGATCATTATCTGCAATAAACTATTGATAGTCTTCAAGTCAATTAGAACAAGGATAGAACACACCTGTGTCTATTCATAGTAGTACATAACTACAATCCAGTGGTTCACTACCACATCAAGTAATACATAAGTACTTGATCAACAACGTATGGTTGCGAACGATGAAACATATTCACCAGAGTAGTCATCATCTACTGTCATATAGTCTTCATAACAAACATTTGAGAGCATCCTGCATAGAAACAATGTTATGATAAAAACTGTATCATCTGGGCCAATATTTCATTCACGTCTGTGAGATCTGAAAGAATGTCTACCACCACAGTAGTATTCATCTGCATAGAAACAATGTTATGATAAAAACTGAATCAAATGGGCCAATCTTTCACTCACGTCTATGAGATCTAAAAGAGTGTCTGCCCTTAGTATAGAATATCAACAATAATCATCTGGGCCAATATTTCACTCACGTCTGTGAGATCTGAAAGAATGTATGCCCTCAATATAGAATATCAACAATAGGCTATCTGCCCCATTCTTCTCAACCAAGGATGAAGGATTATTTCTGATTTCTGAGCCTAGACCATTTCTCACCCTGGGCCATTCCTCCGACACTAAACAAAGTGTAACCTGGAGAGAATGAGTCTGCCCTCAAGAAATGTTTGGACCATTCCTTACCCTGGGCCATTCCTTTGACACTTAACAAAGTGTAACTTGGAGAGAATGAGTCTTCCCTAAGGAATGATTGTCCTGGACTATTCCCCACCCAGGTCATTCTTCCGACACTAAACAAAGTGTAACCTAGAGAGAATGAGTCTTCCCTCGAGGAATAATTGTCCCTGATTGCTGAGCCTGAACTATTCCCCACCTTGGGCCATTCCTCTGACACTAAACAAAGTGTAACCTGGAGAGAATGAGTTTTCCCTTGAGGAATGTCTATCCTACATCAACCTCCAAAACGGATGATTCTTCGAAACTGATCACAACTTTGAACTTTGAAAGAATGACTACCCGGTGAGGCAGACCATTCTACTTGACCACTACTCAGAGTGACTGCCAAGAAGAATGATTGTCCTAGACCACTCCCCATAATGGGAAGTCACTGTCTATGATACATCAGCAATCAGTCTGCCTCCCATGTTAACTACAATGGGAATTCACTGTCCATCAGAAATCTCAATCCACTTTCTGAACAAGAAATCATCTGTCCAATATCGACTATTTTTCAATTATAAGGATAAATGATATTTTCAATGCTCCCTCCTAACTGGAGAGTTATTTTAATCACAAAAATAAATGTTTGCGTACCTTATTCTAGTTTGGATAGTATTCCCTTCCATCTAAGAGATTTATTTCCATGGGCTCTAGCTTCAGTATGCAAGTTCTTTCATCTTGAATAGAGGCTTTACCAAAATGTATGCTTATCTGCTCGTCTGCGGAGATATGTATTGGAGAATCACTTTCTCCTTTCTAGACTTCATTATGGATAATGCAATGCTTGTAATTTAGTCTGGAATACTGTGAAGGCTTCATGTGGATCTGAACAATAGAGTATATCATAGTTGGAGAACGGGAACATATCCATATGGTACTTCTTCTGTCATCATGAGATTTGATCTTCTGAGTAGTCATCTTGATGTTATAGGAAATCTTCACCACGCTTCTGTTGTGCATTGGAGGTTCTCCACCATGTTGTCTTCTACATACATGAGTCTCTTTCAGTATGGCTCAAAGTCTTTAGATTTCTCTTTATATGCTCTTTATTCAATTTCTTTGGAGAGCATTCTTTGCATTCGTCTGATGTAGAATTCTGACTCATGGATGTTGTGGATAATATAATGACTTATATAGATATAAGTCTGGTGTACTGGAACAAGTAATCATCATAGTATTCTCCCTCCATCTGAGATAACCTCTGGTTATGGATCTCGCAAATTCTTTTATTCATAAGTCTTTCGTACACTGTTCTTCAACACGACTTTCAGTTCTTCTACTTGATTGTTTTTTAGTGAGTTCATATTAGGCTAGTAATCTTGTGATTCTTGATACAATGACTGGTTGTTCTGGTTCTTCTTTTTCTTTCTTGGAATCTTTATGTTCTTCATGTTTTTATTTTACTTTTGGGTCCATGGAGTTTCTTGTAGATTCCATGCCCTAGAGTTTCCACTTCTACCTTTCATCATAGGATCACGGATCTGGATGGACAACCAGGAATGCTTTAAGGATTTTCTTCGAAGAGGTCTTCTTCTGTGGTTGAGTTGAACATGTACTGTATTTTCATGGCTGCTACCATGGATATATATATATATATATATATATATATTTCATTATCTTCAATGGATCATAGGATTAGCTCCCTCCTAATCCTTGCTTCATGTAAGAGTGCATATAATCGACTCCTTCCATCTGATAAAGTCCATACTTTCATCTGCATCCTTGTTGTCTTCTGCAGTATATAATTGGATCTCTTTGTCTAACAGAGTCCACGCTTCCATCTTAGTTGTCATCATAAGTCTTTCTCCAATTCCTTTTGATGTATGACTTCTAAGTCTCTTCATGATTGATTCGTCTTATCTTGCAGTAGCTTCCACATGATTTGTATTTCATCCCTTCATGTGTGTTATCTAATGATATTCATTCTTATCTTGTTGTTCTTTCATAGGTATATTTCTTCTTGGAACACATTATTTTCCCAGAGATAGATATACAAGATATGTACAAAGACAATGCAAGTAAGATATGTACAAGAAGTAAGAAGAGTGTTGTTACCTTTTAGTAGAAGAAGTCTCTTCCATCCTGCTTAGTCTTCTCAGTAGGTTCATTTTCTTCGGCAATCAATGCTTCATGTTTCTTCTTCCTTTTCTTTATCTTGGGACACTAATTCCTGTAGTGACCATACTTATGAAAATTGAAGCATTGTATTTCTGAGATGTCTTTCTCTTGATTTGGCTTCCTCTTTGAACCAAACTTCCTTTTGTTTTTGAAGTTCTTGAATCTTGTTGTGAAGGCTTGATCATCGTACTTCTTTTGAGGTTTCTCTTCTGCATTGATCCTAGATTCTTCTTGAGCACAGCAAGTCCAAATTTCTTCAAATGTCGGGTACTCCTTCCTTGTGTTCATGCTTGTGGCAAATGCATCCCATGTCTTGGGAAGACCATTGAGTACTATGTTCCCCAATTCCTTTTCTGAAGTGATCTCTTCAATAGCTTGTAGATGATCTCTTAGCTGGGAGATCCTTACAAAGTATGATGTTATGCTATCATCATCATTCATCTTCATGTCACAGAGTTCATTCTTCAGACTCATAACTTGTCCAATGTTTCTGATTGAGAAGATATTTGTTAGGGAATCGTACATCTTCTTCGATGAGTCAAGATGGGAGATGTAGGGTATCAGGTGGTCTTTTATGGAATCCACTATGATACTCATGGCATTGATGTCAATGTCTTTGAACTTCTCCATAGCTGCAATGTTCTGCGGTTCCTTCTCTTCTCCTTCTTTAAACTCTAGCTTCATGATCTTTCCTTTCACAATATCCAACACTTTATTCTTAACAAGGATGAGGTCAATCCTTGTATTCCATGCTCTGAAGTTAGAGGCTCCATCTATCTTGTTCTCAGAATTCATAGAGTTCATCATGGCTTGCTTGACTTGGTCAAACCCTAGATTTGATTGAAAATTCAAACTTCACCTCTTGGCCTTCTAAGTGTACTAGGAGATGGACTGGGCTAGGGCACACTGATCTATCCAGAGATTAGGTCAATATCATCACTTAAGGTTCCTCGACAAGAGGTTTAGGGTTTCTACAACTGCTTCTACTGGTAACCCTAGCTGCAGTGCTTTTGGAAGCTGCTCCTACTAGTAACCCTAGCAGCAGTTCCTCAACGAGCTCAATATCTAGCAGCTATATTTTCCTTCCAGCGTTTTAGGCCGACTGAAGGGGTGTGGGCCCATAACCTGTTAGAATATAGAATATGCTGTGCTCATTTTACCATTGATGATACCCTTGTCACCCAAAGATAGTCCGAAGCCTCCCTCCGAGCACCTTAACCTTGACTGAGAATTGCTCCAGAAGAAAACCCTAGGCTACATATCCAAACAAAGAGTAGCGCATCAATCCCCAAGGATAACACATCACATAAAGCTGATCAGATGTTCCAAACCCTAGATAAGATATATTCAAGCCAAAAATAAGATCTTGTTGTTGTTGTAGCTGCACCAGCTCTTCCTCCAAACCTGCACACAAGACTGCAACTGCAGTGCGCACCAAACTGCAGAACTGCAATTCTGAGATGTTGCAAATGAGAACTGGCACCATGTATTTATAGTAATCCTGCCAGTTTGTTGGGGACGACTTCTCCTTTTGGGTATGTGTTTATTCAGTATATTATTATTAATTATGGTCGACTTCTTCTCTTAGAGGATAATAACGTAATATAAATTATCTTCTTGAGACGACAAGGCTTCTAAGGTTATTATCCAACTCATT
The DNA here is from genome assembly GCA_009831015.1 of Picea engelmannii. Classification (NCBI taxonomy): domain Eukaryota; kingdom Viridiplantae; phylum Streptophyta; class Pinopsida; order Pinales; family Pinaceae; genus Picea; species Picea engelmannii. The sequence continues at coordinate 214,984 of ML784579.1, read as the reverse complement.
AGGGTTTCTCTTGCTTCCTGGAGTCTTCTATTCTCGCCAGGTTCACACATGGGGGTAAATACCTCCTGCAGCTACCAAAATATTAATAATATGATCATTGACCCTGAGAGGACTCAATTCATTTCAAAACCCCCTCCCCCCTCTTCCAAAAAATCTATGCAATCCTTTCCAATTCAGATAAATTTTGTCAGAAGGTTCATTATGAGATTTTTGGAAATGGTGAGACCATTACAAAACTTAATAAAAAACGATGTGCAATACCATTGGGGACTTCAAGAAATTTAATCATTTGAATTAATAAAAAAATCCATAGTGGAGGCTCCATCCTTAATGAGCCCTGACTTTTCGTGAGACTTCACTCTCTACATGTTTGCCTCCGAACGATTTTATGTCACTGTGATAACCCAAAAGAATGCTGAAAACAATGAGGTTCCCATTGCCTTTATGAGCTCAACCTTTAAGGGAGAAGAGCTTAATTATCCAGCTATAGATCAGTAGGCTTATGCTATTTTTAAAGTGGTAAAGAATTTTCGATCATATCTATTGAAATCTAGAACTAAAGTCATTGTTCCTTACCCCGATATCAGAAATTTGTTAGTACAGAAAGAACTGTGTGAAAAACAAGCAAATTGGGTGACATACTTACAAGAGTATGACTTCAATATCACCTCGGCACAAATTGTTAGAGGCCAAGGTCTATGTAAATTGGTCGTTGATTCGGTTGAAGAACAACAAAGTCAAATTGATATGTTAATTGAAGATTGACATAATCAAAGTCAAATCCGTTGTGTACAAAATTCTACAAATCTTTGGTATGATGACATTAATTTTTATCTAACACACGGTTCATCTCCACGTCACCTTGATCCCGAAAAGAGGAGAGCATTGAGATTAAATTCTGCACCTTTCCAGATTGTGAATGGTATATTATTTCGCAAATATTTTGATGGAATCCTTATGCGTTGTCTAGCAAGAGATGAAGCAGATAAAGTCTTATCAGAATTGCATGTAGGGGAAGCTGGTGGGCATTTCGGTGGAGACACTACTTCCCACAAAGTATTAAGGGCAGTTTATTATTGGCCCAATCTTTTCAAAGATGCTCATACATTATGCCACAAATGCGTAATCTATCAAAAGGCTTCTGGAAGAGTACAGAAGGCATCATTCTCATTGCAACCTATCTCGGTGGATTTCCCTTTTCAACAATGGGGTCTCTACATCATTGGCCCAATAAACCCCACCTCCTCGTAACAGCATAAATACATCATTACAACGACAGAATATTTCACTAGATGGTCCGAGGCTGTGCCATTAAAAGTGGTAAGCACCACTCAAGTAATATTTTTCCTTAATTCAAACATCATCACTCGATTCGGTATTCCTGAATGTCTAGTGTTCGATAATGCTTCCTATTTTTCATTCGTAGATATGAGTGCCTTTTCTTTAGAAAAAGGGATAAAGATAAAATATTATGCCAGCTATTACCCCCAAGGAAATGGTTTGGTAGAATCAAAAAATAAGAACCTGATCAAGATTATCAAGAGGACGGTTTCCAAAAACCACAAAAACTAGTATAATGCACTATTCAATGCACTCTGGGCTGATAGGGTAACTCCGAAAACCATTTTTGGTAGTTCCTCCTTTTTGCTCATTTACAGAAGGGAAGCAATTCTTCCTCCACATGTTCTAATTCCCTCTTTGCAACTATTGCAAAAGGTTCAGGAAGAAGACGATCCTCCTCTGGAAAGATGGATTAATTCTTTGTTGAAGTTAGAAGAGGTAAGGACTCAAGAAAAACAAAACCTGGATCAACATCAACATATTGTCTCAACATCAACATATTGTCAAAAGCTAGTTTGATTCAAGTTCTGCCTCGGACAGGAATTTTGAGGTAGGTGATATTTTCCTCAAGTGGGATAAACCTCATGAGGGAAAAGGGGAACATACTAAGTTCCAAAACCTGTGGTTGGGACCATTCTTAATCGCCAAAAAACTAAGTTCCAGTTCTTTCTACCTACATAATTTAGAGGGACAACCAGACACCTTTTCAGTGAATGGCCAAGCTCTCAAGAGGTATTTTGCCTGACAAATCCTAGATACACCTTTTGTACATAACCGTTTCTATTTTGGTTTGTTTTGGTTTTCTTTTTCATGTTTCTTTCTTTCATTAATTTTTGTTTTAGCTTTATGAGTTAAACATGCCTGTATTACAGTCTAGTTCAAAAGGAAGAACATAATGCTTCATATTTAAACAACTGTCAAGGACTGTCGGAGCATCAACTGCTATGTTTTTCTAAAAACGTAGAGCCATTAAATATGGTTTTTTGTACATAATTGATTTTTGGTTTCAATTTTCATTTGAGAGAAGACACGACTATCATTAAATCTCTTTACGTTGTCTCTGTTTTTAAGAAAGCAACTCAAGGATGCCTTCCTTTCCTCAAAAAATCAGTTTCATCAGTGAACTATTTTCATACCATGATGAAGGTTAGCAAGCAAAAATTAAGCAGACAGAAAATAACAAAATGTGCCAAAGACTGAAATTTTCAGCATCACCCCGCTCTTTTGGATATCTATATATTATATCAATAATTTTCCTGAGAGTTGTGGGAAGTGTTTGCAAACCTGCCAGGATACTGAACATGTCTATTGGAAGTGGATAAATGCATGCATGGTGACAAGACAAATTCGTCAGGGTACTAAATAGGCCCACTGGCAACGAAGCGATGTCAGGTTAGAGAAAATTCTCATGTAAAAAGTAAAATATTTTTTATCATAAGAATCCTTCATTTTGATTTGAATTTTCCTGGACAGAACAGAGGCGTCAGAGTGGGTTAATTGACATCCCTACCAAGGCTATTGACGCTTACTAGCAGCAGTGGCACTATCAACAACATTGGAGCCAATAACTTAAACATTGTGGCTCTCATTTGTTAAGCCTGTCACCATATTTCATTTTTTTTAACGAAATATATCTTAAGTTGGACCACTTAATGATTGTCAAAGATGCTTAAATGTCTTTCAGTTGTTCTTTGATTTGAAATCCTTCAAATATTTCTAACCTAGAATCGTCAGTGATACAAAGATAACTGCTTCTCCCAAAGAGTCGCCATTGTTGGCAGCCCTACATATTTTCAACTTTTTAAAGCATCAAATAATAATTTATGTAGCTGCCTACCTCGGGTCATACGATTATTGTTCTTCATAAGCAGTTTTTGAAACTACAATTGTGATCTTTCGGTTATTCCTAGTGTTTTCATTTTCATGCTTCGTTCACGACTGAAAGCATGAAAACAAAGCATCAAAACCTATGATTGGATTACCGCTTTATTTAAATTTTATGAAAGGTAGTTGGCTCCACAATTTTTGTTAATAAAGATTTTGTTTCTTGCTATCCAACTCATCTTCTTTATTGAATCCTCAAATGTGAAGTATGCTTATGGATTGTTATGTGATTCACCGAGGGTCCATTTAATTTAAACTTTGATATATTTTTTGTGTCTTTTGGTCATGCGTATCCTTGTCACTACATTTTGGTTTATAAATTTTTCCTCTCCTAAACTTTAGAAACCAAACCCACCTTGTTGTGCAATCATAAAATTTAATGAACTTGGTCGGAGCCTGTAACCTGTGGGAGGTGGAAATATGACAAATATGAGCCCATCAACTCAAGATAAATATCGGGTTTTGCATGTACTCATGGCATTCATTTCTCAAAATGCCTATCATTTCCTATTAAGGAACTTCTGTTCATACACACTAGGGTATTGATGAGTTTTTCGGTCTGAAATGTCATTATGGTCTTCTCCTTGAAACCCTCTCTACTCACTATGTTTTATTGTCTGCCTTTTGTATCCCAATGGCCCTGGTTGTCAGGATTGAACCCAATGGCTCTCAGACCCTGCTCCTGTGTGATGATGCAAAGGAGGATCTTGAGGGTCAAGGATGGCTTGTTTTTCTTGAGAAGTTCCAGGGTTTTAACTTGCAAACTGCTCAGGAATTCATCCTTTCTTTTGACGGATGCCGAGCCAAGGTAGGAGAAATTCAGTTCAAGGTCACAAAGGATTTTTTAGGTCAAGCAACAGGTCTTCCTTTGACCGAGAATAAGTCTCTCAAAAATGCCAAGGTTGAGGAGGTTCCATGGAGCCTTTTCTTCACGTCTTGAAAAATCAATTGCTGTGAAAAAGGTATGCCTGTGTCCCTATTGAAAACCTGGTGGCATGGTTTGCTAGCAGTCTTGAAACAATTCATGACATGCAAAGGCTGTTTTGGTTTTGTTTTTCTATATCATATACATTTTCTTATGAATTTCACTGGGTTTCAATTAAATATTCCCTATTACCTGTGGAGAAGCTTGTATAAAATGACAAAGAGGTATAAGAGACAACAGTTGGATTCAAGCTTGTTTCACCACGGATTGATAAAGATACTGTTAGTACATCAATTGAAGTTACAACATGATGACTAGAACGCCTTCCTGACCCGAAACAGTTTCATTGAATCCAATGTTGTAGAGGTTGACAAACCCGTGTTAGAGGAAACCATAGTCCCTGCCTGAGCAGTCCCTTCATCTACACAAGCCTATGTTACAACCACCCTCAGTAATCCTATATATGACCCAAAATATGTTGAGCAGAGCCATGAAAAACACGTCCATCCCAACGCCTCTACTAAGAATACAAACAGACTGTGGGAAAGCCATCTAAAGGTGATATCGATTTAGGTTTAAAAATAAAAAGGCAGGTAGGTTGATCTCAAGGAAACTATGAAATAAATCAAACCCTCATTTGAGCTTGATAAAAATGATTGAGATCCATGAGAGCTCAGACTCGGAGATCGATAGATTCTTGGCCGAAGAAGACCCTCATTCCTTCCAAGCAGATCCCGACCATGCTTACAATTTCATGGATAATTTTCCACCCTACTTGAAGCACAGTCAAGGATTTTCAGGTATCAAGTTTGATAACAAACCTAAAGGAAACAGTGCACACAGTCTGACACTCGACTGTGAGTATTCTCAAATGGTCGTCACAGATTCACAATGTGAAATTTGTCTGTTCTGGATTGACAAATATTATACAGACGTACCCATTTTACAATCACAAATCAAAACCCTTACTGATCAAGATGACCCCTTAACAGATGAAAATCATAGGCTCAAGTCCATTGTTCAGAGACAAGGAAAACATATGAAAACAACAAGGAACATCATAGTAAAAAACCCCGAGAGTGTAAAAGAAGTGATCAATTCTTAGATCATGTGAATCGATTTGATTTTCCAGTTAAAGGTAAACATTTGTTTTTATCTTAAAATAGTGTTACATTCTTGTTCATAGAATAAATTAGATTTTAGTGCTAAAATAAGACTAGCTACAGAATCAACAAATTTTGTAGCCAGTCTGTTCTTATTCGAAATTTGGAAAATATTGGTTAAATGTATATCTGAGTTTCTTTATTACATATTTTTCTTTCAGGATATCTGGTAGTTTATGGTGATCAAATGATATGAAGAATTTATAGGCTTATTAGCCATGTCCATGGCTTATTTTTGTGTAAACAGGAACAAATTCTTTTATTTTTAGAGATTTAGTGTGATCTGGTGTGGTTATATTCCCCCTCTATTTTTGTAATCAATAGATGATTGTAGATATTTAATCTTATATCATAAGATAAGATAGTTAGATTTTCTGAACCCTTTATAAACTCATATTTTTGTAATCAAAACATCTTGGCTTGGGGATGAAGTATGGTCAATTAATTCACAAACTTGAATGGAACAGAAATACATATTACAGCTTTAGCTTCTTGTGTATGGTGTCTTAGTTCAAGTTCTGTTTATCTTGATATGGTAATTGGTGTTGATAGCTTTTGTCTTCATTCTTTATTATGAGTTGGGATAGTTCATTAATAAATGTTGTCCATATGTGATGCTTCAGATATTGTATAGGCTGATCATCTATTCAACTCAAATTATGAGATTTATCTTTAATTTTTTTTTGAACGTTTAAATGAAAATTCCTTACAATAAGATTTATCTCACTGTAATTTCTTGTAAATCATAAGATCACCGTGATTATTTGTATTATACATTCTGTTATTGAAACTTAGTTTCCAACACATTGTTTCACATTTATTCAGAACAATCTTAAGGTTCGTTGCAAGTTTACCTCTCGGACAAGGTGGATGGATATTCTCTATTATACAGATGTTGGATGCATTAATAGGTTAGTTCTTTTCTTTTTTGTCATTTTTTTGTCTTCGAAACTCTAATATATGGTCTAGCTTTGACCGCCCACATACTCCTATTTCATAGCATATTTTTCTATTTAATATTAGATTAATAAAGAAAAAACAAAAAATAGCTTATGTGCTTTATTTATCTTCTTTCATTAAATCATCCATCTTTACATAGATTTTCGTGAGTTTAGATTAAAACTCACCATTTGTATATCATGCACATAAACAAGATAGACATACATGTCATGTAAATATTATCCATAATAGTTATATGTACATATTTATATATTGAGTGGTTATTTAATAGTTATCTCTTTTGTTTATTTTATTTGTTTCTTCTAGGACTTTTAGATTGGCTAACAGAGCCATTAAACCCGTTGGAACGAGTTATACCAAACGACTTGGGTTATTTAGACAACCCTAGACCGGACTCGTTCTTCCAATTGATGGACGGTTATTTTTTCCCATCAACAGAGTTCTAACTCAAAAAATGATTTTTTTTTTGCAGGATGGTCCTGGAATGGAGAGAGTGAGAGCATGAGGAGGTAGATGCAGTTGTGGATCGATATCTGGTGGCTCAAGCGGCTCTAAAAATATGTGGCTTGTACAAATTTTGTGCTCTCAAAGGAATGAGGGCCCAAGTGAGGTTGTTGGAGATGTTGGTGGGTTACTGAGAGTCTGATAGCGAAAGCTTTATCTTCGATGGAAAACCATTGAGGATCGAAGTAGAGGACATCTACTTCTTGACTGGACTATCACACTAAGGAGAGGTTGTAAGCCTCAAGTCATGCGGAGTAGGGAGTGGGATGAAGATCGAGGAGTATATCGATGCCCACTGTGTAGCAGGGACTCCCAAGGTGGGAAGCCAAGTCCCCATCTGGGCAATAAATAACCTCAGTCTGAAGATCATTGTGATCATGCTTACCAATATCATAGGTTTGGCCTCATTGCATCAAGCATCGAGACTTCTTATGTTTTACATAGTAGAGTGTGCCAGACCCATTGTCTATGACTAGTGTACCTCACTGCTGACCAATATGAAATATTAGTTGATAGAGTGAAAACAGGGGAGTAAGAAAAACTTCGTATTTGCCTCTATTCTTTGCAACTTCTTTTTCAAGAAGGTTCCAGGTCTGGGACCTAGAGTGGAGATCCTTCCTAGAGGACCACATGATCCAGCCATGGCATGGTGGATCAAGGTCATGAGACGGCAGGGGGGAGGTAGGGTGTCAACACCCTACAACGATAATTTTTTCTTCTGGTGGTGGTGGCAAGTCATTGCTTTGGATGACTATCCCTATGCGGGGATTGATTTTAGAGGAGATCCAAATATGCCACTTCTACTAGGGGCCACCTACAGTGACATAGGTAAAACGTTTTTAAATATTTCATTTTTTTGTATTTTTGTATTAAGGAACAAAAATGTTTTTTGGATGGTGTTTAAACATTAAATATATACTTGTGTAATCGTAGACGTGGGTCCGTGATGGAAAAAGGGATTCCTTCGACATAGATAGAGGAACGAGGGAGATGAGGCAACGAGAGGATAAGCAGAGAGAGTCCTACAAAACATGTAGGGAAACCTGTCTCGTTTGACACAAAGGATTCCTATAGTTCAGGTAGAGGATCTACCTGAAGCCATGCAGTGACAGGTGGTTTGTGTACCTAGAGCATGGGTACAACTCTTTCGCCATCTCGCAAACACCGTGGTTTTCTATCATGACACACATCCGGTGCCACAGGCATGGATGTCGTGGGATATGTATATTGGCTATATATGTGTATTGAGGGTTTTAGCCCCAATTTTGTAATATAAACACCATATTTTGAAATATATAAAAAGGGATCTTCGGATTTACTTGTATCTTACAATGTGTACATTGATGTGATGGTTTTCCTTGCTTTATTAATGTGACAAATGCCAATCTAAAACGTAATTAGCATAGGCATCAGATAAATGATTAGAACTCCTAGGAATGTGATAATATGTAATAAAATCAAATTGTCGTTCTAAAAGATGTACCCGTAGGAATTGATGGATTAATGTAGGATCACGCATGCAATAACAACCGTTCAACTAACATACTACTAACTGGGAATCTAGGCGAACTTATAAAGAGAAAATACCATGCAAGATAGAATCATGCAAAATTTTTATGACGGCGCTATATTCAGCCACATTATTTATGGATTTCCCTAGGCATATGCCACCTAAAGACACCAGCAAACCCTCGGGTGAGTAAACCACCCAAGCGACAGAAGCCAAGTTTCATGTATGATGATTGGCTCCGTCTACAATTCCTAGGTAGATCAAAGACTCCATTGACATTTGCCAACAAAGGGAAAACTCGATAAGCAAGAAAAAGACAAAAGAAAAGGGGAAACGAGATGTATATACACTAAATTTACATTAGTATACAAAGAGTTCCACCCAATCCTAGGGCTCAAGTGTAGTACCTTTTCAAGTAGTACCTTTTCAAGTAGAGCCCATTTTTTGGGCTCAACCAACTTATTCCCTTCATAATCTTCTAACTCATACGCTCCCTTTTCTAGAACACGTCACACGATGTAAGGACCATGCCACATGGGTTTAAACTTGCCTACCCCTAGTGGTTCTTTGGATTGATCATACAAGAGGACCAAGTCACCCTCAACATACAAACAGGGACAAACAGACTTGTCATACTGAACCTTGACATGTTTCTTATTCACCTCAATAGCCATAAAGGAGTCTCGACGCTGCTTGTCAAGACTCTCTAAGTGCACAAGGTGTCACTCTAAATCTAAAGTCTTAGGTAGGAGCTCGACTACCAACTTGAGGGAAGGGAGTTTTCATTTAACAAGAAGGATCAAATCCACACTGTGCACTAACTGGAAATGGGAAAAACCAGTGGAAGTCTTAACCAAGGTTTGGTATGCCCAAACCACGTGATATAACATGATGTGCCAATTGGAATTACTCTGAATGATAGTTTTTTGTGAAATGGTCTTGAGAGACTTTTTGATGGCCTCTACTTTCCCATTTTCCTGGGGAGAATAAGGAGATGAATAACCATGTATAAACCCCATCTTAGATGTTATTTCTACCATCATTTCATTCTGAAAGTGACTGCCATGTTCAGTGACAATCTCACTCGGTATACCGAACCGGATGATAATTTGGTTGAACACGAAGAAGGATTCAGTATTCCCATCATATTTTATGGTAGGCATGGCCTTGACCCACTTAGTAAAGTAGTCGACGACCACGATAATGTGTTGATGCCCCCCAGCCAAAGTTGGGTTGCAATCAACAAAATCTACCCCCCACTTGGTGAATGGAACAACGGTAATGACTGGGTGAAGAGGGGTTGGATGCAAGTGCATTTTCTGAGTGAACACCTGGTAGGGGTGACACTTCTTAACCACTTCGATACAATCTTTAAATATAGTGGGCCAGAAATAACTGGCTCAGAAGATGTTTTGGCTTGTCGCAAGCCCAGATAGGTGACCACCACAAGCCCCTTTGTGGAAATCATTTAGGACTGACTTGGCCTTCTCATGAGTTAAGCAATGATGCAAGATATCATCTATTCCTCGACAATAGAAAGTGTCTCTGATGATGGTATACTTTTTGTCTTGGTATCTAATACGTCGTCGATCATCTCATTAGAGATGTTGAGAAAACTTCAAGGTTTGAAGATATAAAACAATTTCTCCATACCAGGGGTTGGATGATGAGACAAGGAAAATGTGTTCGTCTGCAAATGAATCAACATGGATAACATCCTTGTCTAATCATGGAAAATAAGATATTAATTCTGCGAAGACTAGTGATTTCTTAGACTTGGCCAAAGCCAAGTCGAGATCAAACTCTTGTAAGATGACAATCCATTTATTATATTTCTTGCCTATGATACACCTAGTAAGGATGTATTGAAATGGATTGACAGTGATGATGACTGTAGTATTGCAAAGTAATATATAGTGACATAAGCGTTGGACTACATGAACGACAACCAAAGCCAACTTTTCAACGTGAGAGTAATTAAGCTCAGGACCAACTAAATTCTGACTAAGATAGTAGATGACGTGCTCATGGAGCTCATCATCCTCCTGAACTAGAACCACACCAATTGTCTCTTCAGACGTGACGATATACAACAATTAATCTCTAGTGTAATCATGAGACTTTAGCAGAGGGGACAATACTAAGGATTTTTTCAAAGCATCGAAAGACTCCTGGGCTCGCTCATCCTAGATAAAAGGGGTATCTTTCTTCAAGAGGCGCATGAAACCCTTAGTGATATTGGCATAGTTCACTATAAACCGACGTAGAAAGTTGGTTTTCCCCTGTAAACCTTGAAGTTGTCTAATCTTGTGCGAGGGAGGCAATTGAAATATTGCCTCAACCTTAAGAGGATCTAGCATGATCCAGGTCTTGGAAACTAAAAAACCTAAAAGACAACCAGACTTAATGCAAAAGATGCATTTGTGAGGGTTTAACTGGATTCTATAGTAAAGACATCTTTCAAAAACAAGCCGAAAGTGTGTAACATGATCTACTCTATTGCAAGAGTGAGCAACAAGATCATCGAGGTAGGCTTCGACTATGTGCTTAAGATCGTCAAAGGATAAAGTCATGGCATGTTGGAAGGTTGCTCCGACGTTTTTAAGGCCGAAAGGCATTTTCTGGTATGCAAAATTACCCCAAGGACAAATAAATGTCATCTTGTGTTGGTCCTCACGTTTGATATAGATTTGATTATACCCTGAAAATCCGTCCATAAAAGAAAATATCTAGCTTCCCATACATTCGTCGAGAATATGATCGATGAAAGGCGTGGGGAAGTTATCTTTTGAACAAGCCTTGTTCAGGTCGCAAAAGTCCATACACACATGGATGGTTCCCTGCTTTTTATTCATAGGAATGGGTTGGATACCCATTCAGTGAAGGGAACCGGGCAAATGAAGCCAACATTAAGTAGCTTCTCCACCTCTGCCTTAATAGAAGGGGCCTTCCTAGGATTTATAGCTCTAAGACATTGTCAAACATGTATAGCTTCTGGGTAAGTTCTAATATCATGTTTGACAATATGAGGATCGATCCCTAACATCTCTTCATATGACCAATCAAATACATCTCAAAATTCTTTGAAGAGTTTGGTGTAGATCATAATTTCTTCGGGCAAACAATCTGCACCTACATTTACATTTTCAACCTTTCCAGGGGTATGAGAGATATTGATCGAGATGGTAGGATAAATACTTTCCATATTTCCTTCAGTATAAATGTCATGCATATCAAGTGGAACTATGGCATGACCGACTATCTCACTCAAGGTAGATCGAAAGTCATCTTGCTCGATTCTTTCAAGACTTGGGAGAAAATAAGATCGATGATGCATATCATCCCAAGGTCTCTCAGAACCATTCATGGTTTTGAGGATGGCTTCATCCAAAGGCAAAGTAACATCTAAGAAATCATACGAACAAGACAACAAGATGGCCCATACAGGCCTAAGAACAGGATCATCCTCGTCCGTCGGTGAGGTAACAGGATCGGGATCGGCAGAAGAGTCAAGAACAACTTGATACACAATATCCACTGCTGATAGTGGAATAGCCATGCCATAATGTGATTGACCTTCACACGACAAAGTTGGGGAAGGTAGGGTCCATGGATAATTAAAATAGGAAGTGTGGAAAGGAATGGACCTCTATGTCGAAGCGGGCCTGCTAAACATGGCGTAAACATGGTGATTAGGTGTCGAGAAGTCGAAAGTACCCATAAGGGAAGAATACATTTCAACAATGATATTCTCAGCTGCCAGATGAGAATTGTTGATCATGAGGATCAATGGTCTGATAGATGCATTAGGACTAGAGTACGCAAAGGACAACTGGTCAGTAGTCACGATCTCCCCTTGATGAGGAAAACAAAGTGTATGGAAGATGGACAAAACAACAATGACCATAGCATAGGTCCAATTGCAACCTAGTAATAGGTTATAATCAAGAGGTGCATCAACTACCTCTACCTCCACCTTTACCATATTCCCACCTAACTGGATTGGAAAAGAAGGGAGAATACTATGAGGGTGGAAGGAATGACCGTCAAATGAAGTCAACATGTTCGACAACTTGGAAAGGGTCAGAGAACCAAGATCTTTCCAACAGACCAGGGACATCACGCAAGTGGCAACACCTTCATCAATGACCATTCCTTTGATAGTATACTTGGAATACTCCACATGGATTTGGAAAGCCACATGGTAAGGTAAGAAAGGCTTCACATCCATAACTTCAAACTTGATATTTTTCAAGCCACTAGGTTCTAGATATCCTAAGGCAGAGAGAGTAAGGCATTCCTCTATGATGGACATGTCTGGAGTACCTCCAAAGATGACATCATGCAAGGGGTTTGGCCTAGATCCTCAACAATAGAGTAGTTTTGGGAAACTCTAGCATTAGGGTTGTGAGTAGAGTGCTTGAGTACTCCTTTTGGAATACGAGGTGGTGGCTTTGGTTTCTCAATTTGTAAGTTTGTCTCCGGAGGTGGAGGAGGAGCTTCTAGACTGATACTAGCTTTTGAATATCTATAATCTCGAGAGCGAGTGGCTATATCAATTTTCACATCGACCATATTGATACAAACACAGTCGCCATCTTGCGACGGTGGGTTTTGACTTCCACCAGGTGCAATTCTAGTGCTCAAAGAGCTCAAGGCTAAGTGTTGGTTGTCTGGGAATGGATTTGTCAGCATAGAAAGCGATAGATTCAAAAGCCTCATAGCCTCCACAAGTTTGGGGCATAAATGTGTACGGTGATCATCGATACAAAGTTTACAAGGAAACTTCACCTTACGTTTCTCTTTATTTCCCTCTCCAACATTATCATTTGGTTTCCCATTATTATCCTTGTCCTTGGGTTTATTACCATTTTTCCCACCCTTACGATTATTTTGACCTTTCCTTTTATTCCCATCTGGTTGCTGGTCACCATTTGGGTTTTTCGACGATTGCACGGAATGTACATCCACTGACTGGGTGGGTTTGGAAGATGCAGACGAAGCTGGTCCTCCGGCAGACTTCGTCGCTGATTCTGCATACTTTACATTGACAGACCCTACAATTCCATCGGCATGAGGTCCAGGTTTTTTCCTAGGATCATAATTTGACCATGGTTCTTCTAGAAGAAGGTGATATAACATCCTAGGCTGAGCATATATCAAGTCTAGCTGCTGGGCTCTAAAGATAGCTTCTTCCTCAGTAGATACCTCGGAAGTAGCAATGTATTTCGAGATAGGAGGGTGAAAAGACTTTAAGAACCATTCTAATATAAAGGTCAGGGGCATAGGAGTCTTAATCAACCACCTCTGTCTATGCCACTCCTGGATATGATCCGAGATATGAGTGGTAGTGTCCTGGCGTAAAGTCGACAAAAGTTTGAGGCCAACATCATAAGAAATGGGCAATTGAAAGTGGTTGAGAAAGACCATCACCAACTGATTAAATGACCCATATGTCCCCCTAGGTAGCTCAATATACCATTGTGAATAAACTCCAATGAGAGTGCATTAAAACAATCTTAATCTAATAGAGTCATGGTTCAGGGAATTCGATGAGCACCAAAGGTGAAAGGTAGTGACGTGATCACCAAGGTCCTCTCCATTCTTACCCTCAAACTTTGGGATGTCTAAAGGAAGTTTGGTGGGGGAAGGGGGCCATGTGGGATCGTGACTCACTGGGTCATTCATTAACTTAGCCAAATCTGGTATATTAAGCATGGCCAGAAAAGGGAGATGGGGTTGCATTTGGCCCCATCCTCCCGCGAAAGACTGTGCGTTGGGAACTACATTCCATCCAGGATTCTGGTAAGAACCAAATCCCTATCCAGAATTATAAGGTCCTCCTCTAGGATGATTCATTTAAGGTGGGTTGGGTATCATTCCAGTAGGAATTCTCTGATAAGGATTATGAAAATCCCCCCCAGTCAGATTGGATCCAAGTTGGGGTTTATAAAAAGTGCCCCCAACCAGATTGGATCTAGGTTGGGGGTTGCACAAAGTGTAATAATGCCCTCCTCTGGGTGGGAACTTGGAGGATTGAAGTGGATTCTTCATGCCAAAAGTATTGGTCATAATCAGCACAGAGGAGGTAGGGATATAGGGCAGAACTTGTCCACCAGCTGGGTTGTTCCATCCATCTGTAGAAGGATTAGACCCGGGGTTAAGAACAAGGAAACTTCCTACATTAGAATTCATTTGGGGGATATGAGAACCATGAAACATAAAAGGAGTGTAAGGAGGTGTAGTTCTCACAAGTCCAAGGCTAGCGTTAGGGCCAGCAGCTGGGATGGTATTCGAAAACTGCGAAGTGAAGTTAGGCATACCATAATAAAATGGACTAGAAGCCATAGGGATGGACTAAACATTGTAACTCGGCGAGTGGTGAAAACCCCCAAAAGGGTTTGACGCAAGAGACTAAGCATTAACTACAGGCTGATCCATAGTACCATTATAAGCCTCCATAACTGCAACTGTAGTGGCTGCAGGAGTCGAAGGGTTGCCATTAACTATAGTAGGTATGGGAGTCGATGTGGGTTGCCATTAACTATAGTAGGATGTGTGTGTGTTAGCACAAGATTGGTTAAGGTGCCTATATGGATTTTGAGTTTTTGTTAAGTGCTAGCTTCACCCAGTGGTAAAAGGAACTACCTATGGTATAGTCAAGGCACCTAACTAAAATGGTTTTATCATCATGAAAGAACACACACTGCTCTGTACATATTCAAGATTGAAAGGTGTTGTGTTTTGGCAATGCTACCCAAACCTGTATGTAGACATAGAATAAATAGCACTATGTAAAGGTGCTGCATAATATTTCACAGAGAACATAAGCTACATATAGGAGCAACACAGTTGAGTGCTACCTACATGTGCTGCGTAATATTCTAGAAGAAAACGAATTGTGCAAGGTTATTTTACCAGTTTTGAGTCATTAACTTAAATCTTTGATTGTGAACAATTGAGAGGGTATTTTTGAAAAATGGAGGAGGTTTTTTTTCATAACATTCCAAATAACAAAAACCTCTCTCAGTTTTTAAAACTGTGTTATGGTTTGAGAGATATTGGATATAGAAGTGGCATTACCCACTCTGCATAACGGCACTACCTAATTTCCTGTAGCGGTCACGGATTTTGATATTTGCCTCATTGGAAGGTTTCCACCTGTCAAGGAGGATTCAAATGGATTCTCAAGGATCAGTTGGATGTCAAGAGACACATGATCCTAATATTTATCTCCAGAAAAGGCCTCATGCAATGAGGTGGAGACATTTTATTAATGACTTCCAACAAATTCCTGAAAATTAGCAGTTTGTTGGATTTTTGTCTCTTTGATTGTTGGCACCTATCTCCAAGGCTTAGAATCCAATGGAGGAAATTGGATTCAACCTCCTTAGTTAATTTGGATGCTATTGTATATTTAAATAAGGAGAGATCTCTTGAAGAGGGGATTGTTGAGCCAAGAGAGGCTAGAGAGAGTAGGAATAGGCAGGTTCCTGTGTGTGTTCATTTGTAAGCCTGTGGGCATTTTATGATTGTAAGCATTACTGCTATTGGAGACTCATGGGAGATGTGTTTTCATATTGTAAACCTTTGTCTATATTTATTCTTATTTTAATATATTGTATATTTGAGGATCAAAGGCTGTCAATGATTTATGGATCCCTAAGAAACAAAGGATCTGTTGTATTTTTCCCATCAATAATTTTTTATATTCAAGTATTTGTTGATTCATTAAATTGAGAGGATCTCTATTTACTGAATATTCTATCTTATATTTTCCTTCTTCATTTCTTCCACCTATCAACATATAATCTTGTTTTCTGTTAAGCAACTTTTGTGCCTTCAATGAGTGGGATGTTTGTGACTCCATTGCCCATTGTTGTAGCTTATTAATCTGCAGTTTGTTTCCCTCTCTCTTTCTTTACCCATCTTGTTGATCCACCTATTCAAAACCAAATTTATCTTTTACATTATGATGGGTGTTGAGCTTACACTTTAGCAGTCAAAGTGTGACTTTCAGTGCTAACATTTTTGGCGCCATTGTTGGGGATGGATTTGAGCAGATTGAAAAGCTCCCTAGGAAGAATGACATTGTACAACTCCATCTTTAGATGGTGACTGAAGTTGGATGCCTTCAAGACTGCACATTCACCATGGCGACTCCATTGTTCAAAATCTGTTGGTGACTCCACTAGGGATGAGGCAAATCAAATGGATATGAAGGCTATCTTGGCTAGGAGGTTTTCTCCACTGGATTTCTTAGCTATAGAAAATTATCCACATCCTATGCCTCTTATTGACGAATGGAAAGACCTACTGCCCAAATTTTATGAAGGTAAGGATGATAGACCTGTTGAGCATGTTCATGAATTTCATAATTTGATGCAGCATCTTGACATCCATCATGAAGATATGTTGATGAAAATGTTCATGTATTCATTGGATGGTGATGCATGTAAATGGTATTTCTCATTACCCCCTTCCAACATTTCATCCTTGAAGGATTTCCACAAAGTATTCAATGAACATTGCAAAGAGTTTTATCCCTCTAAAAGTATTTGTCATAACTGTTGTGAGGGATATGTAGAATGTGCTCAAGATTTGTTAGATTTCTCTGCTGAATATAAAGATGAAAACTATTTTATTCACTGTCCAAATGAAGATATGAATGAACCTCTTTCTCTTTATTATTCCTAAGAAGAAAGTCTTCCAGATATCAATCATGATTGTACTAATGATTTCATGGATTCAGTTGCATTATATCCTGTACCTTATGCATCTGATGTCTCTGAGTCAAAAGAAGAACAAATTGTAGAAGAGGATCTTTCTCTTTTCCTGCAAGAGGTTTCCCATGATATCTTTTCACTTGAGATTGAAGAGAGAGATTGGGGGATTGTTCATTTTTCTGTGCAATACCAATGAGCCTTGGAATCACCTATCTTTGATGAATACTCTGATGAAGAGGACCAGATCCATTTTTCTGATTTGAGGAGTAGCCAACCAAGTTATGGTAGTTATGAATCTGATTATGATAGAGAACAGTATTATGAAGAAATCAGCTATTAGGAAACCACTGTAGACATTCAATAGTCATCTCTACAAATCAGTAAGCCTGCATGCACTGTTCTTGAAATCGGATCTGCAGACAATAGAAAACAATCTCTCATTAGCAGTAAAGTAAGTTTGCATCCATGTTCTGATTTGCAGGCAGTTGGAGGTGGAAACCATTCTCAAGAAAAACATGTGCAGATACTTTTCCATCTTCAGCTAAAACAACAACAAGAGGTATTTTTTTAAATCATTATTGATCCATTTGCTAATTATCTGGAGTCTTTGAGCAGCTTGAATGTTAGAGAACTTTTGTCAAATGAAGGATGGTTGTTCTACTCTTTTGAAATGCATTTCTGTAATCTTCTGGTTCCTGAATTCATCTTTTTAGGATCAAGATATTCACTAGTCAGTCAGATATTTGTATGGCTTCATTGGAAGCATGATATTACTTAACCAAGAAGCAACATGCTTGATTA
The DNA here is from genome assembly GCA_009831015.1 of Picea engelmannii. Classification (NCBI taxonomy): domain Eukaryota; kingdom Viridiplantae; phylum Streptophyta; class Pinopsida; order Pinales; family Pinaceae; genus Picea; species Picea engelmannii. Next base: position 197,170 of record ML784579.1, on the reverse strand, counting down.
GAGTAGGAGTAGGAAAAAATAAGATCATTTTTTAGCATTTCCTTTTTGTCAGTTTTTAGCATCTATTTTCAGCATACAGTCATATCAATTTCAAATAAGGAACAGAGGTGCTTTCGAGTACAGAGGTTTTCTGGGATAGCGTTAAAGATGGAAAAGGAATAGGTCTACAAGTTCTTGGAATCTTGCGGGGAGCATGCCATCCCCCATGGAGCCTATGTTAGCACAATATTGGTTAAGGTGCCTATATAGATTTTGAGTTTTTGCTAGGTGCTAGCTTCACCCAGTGGTAAAAGGCACTACCTATGGTACAGTAAATGCACCTAAGTAAAATGATTTTTTCATCATGAAAGAACACACACTGCTCTGTACATATTCAAGATTGAAAGGCACAACGTTTTGGAAATGCTACCCAAACCTATATGCAGACGCAACATAAGTAGCACTACGTAAATGCGCTGCATAATATTTCATAGAGAACAAAAGCTGCATACGAGTTCAACACAGTCAGGTGCTACCTACAGGTGTTACATAATATTATGGCAGAAAACAAATTGTGCAGAGTTATTTTAACAGTTTTAAGTCATTAACTTAAAGCTTTGATTGTGAACAATTGACAAGGTATTTTTGAAAACTGGAGGAGGTTTTTGTTCATAACATTCCAAATAACAAAAAACTCTCTCATTTTTTCAAAATGTGTTATGGTTTGAGATATATTGGATATAGAAGTGGTGCTACCCACTCTACACAATGACACTACCTAATTTCCTGTAGGGGTCACGGATTTTGATATTTGCCTTGTTGGGAGGTTGCCACCTATCAAGGAGGATTCAAATGGATTCTCAAGGATCAATTAGATGTCAAGGGACACCTGCACCTAATATTTAGCTCCAACAAAAGACTCATGCAATGAGGTGGAGACATTTTATTAATGACTTCCAACAAATTCCTGAAAATTAGCAGTTTGTTAGATTTTTGTCTCTTTGATTGTTGCCACCTATCTCCAAGGCTTAGAATTCAATGAATGAGATGGGATTTGACCTCCTTAGTTCATTTGTATGCTATTGTCTATTTAAATAAGTAGAGATCTCTTGAAGAGGGGATTGATGAGCCAAGAGAGGCTAGAGAGAGTAAGAATAGGCAGTTTCCTACGTGTGTTCATTTGTAAGCATGTGGGCATTTTATGATTGTAAGCATTAATGCTATTGGAGACTCATGAGAGCTGTGTTTTCAGATTGGAAACCTTTGTCTATATTTCTTCTTATTTGAATATATTGCAAATTTTAGGATCAAAGGTTGTCAATGATTTATGGATCCCTAAGCAGCATAGGATCTGCTGTATTTTTCCCATCAATCATTTTTTATATTCAAGTATTTGTTGATTCATTAAATTGAGAGGATCTCTATTTACTGAACATTCTATCTGATATTTTCCTTCTTCATTTCTTCCACCTATCAGCATATAATTTTGTTTTCTGGTAAGAAAATTTTGTACCTTCGATGAGTGGGATGTTTGTGACTCCATTTCCCATTAGTGTAGCCTATTGATCTACAATTTTCTGCCCTCTCTCTTTATTTACCCATGTTTTTGATCCACATATTCAAAAACAAATTTATCTTTTACATTCTGATGGGTGATGAGCTTACACTTTAGTAGTCAAAGTGTGACTTTCAGTGCTGACAGTGTGTACCACTCCTAAAAACTCTACACCTTTTAGAAGGCAAGAACTCAAAAACTGGTGGTAACTATAACAATCGACAGGACTGACAAGGAAGCTGGTCCAACCCCACGATGAATTATGAGTCTACAAAAAAAAAATATATATATCCTAAGGCCAACTAGTAGTCAAAGAGCATACCAAAATTTCAAACGACCAATATGCATGCAAACGGGCTAAAGTGGTTGAGTGGCCTCCCTCGCTAAAATAGGTATTCCTCATCCAAGAGGGACTTGAGACTCTCCACTAAAGTTTCGAGGTAACCAAATTAGTTATAGGGGCCCTTGTTTTATTAACAACCAGTTGGTCAGATCCCCCTGGAGTGGTAATCCTCCATAAAGTTAGTGTGATGTCTGACCCCTATCTGACCTAGGGTACAAGCAGAATAACCCCTCCAAGTAACCTATGAGATAACTAAGTCAAGCAACTAATAAACCACTATATAACTGATGCAAAAGTGAGAAATCGTAAGTCTGGATCACCATATGGTTAGGGTAGCAAAGCCAGAAACCTTGAAAGCACCACCTCTCACAGAGGTATGGGTACTAGAAAGATCCCCAGATACGAATAAATCCATAGAAATATCTTTGACGCTAGGTGAGTATCCAGGGGTTATCCCTTCAACTAACTTCACGTGACCTCGTGATTAACTCCGGTGTGAGTGTAGACTCTTGATCTTACCAATTATACAATGGAATTCTCAACTCCCTATCTTAGACACATGCTGATTTAATTTCCTTGGATAATTTTACTCACAAAATCCTATTCCAAGGCACTAAATCCTAAACTAGTTTGTGCACCCTAAAAATAAAATCATGACTAATCAATTTTAGTTTAAAGTATAAATTTTATTGGCCATGATTACTCAGAAAGTTATCGAAGTGAAACTCATGATGTTATGACTCTGCAAGAAAATAAATATGAATATAATGCAAATTCTAACTTTAACTTTTTCAATGAGTGATATGCATACAAAAACAGTGCAATTTTAAATTTCAACTCTGCAATTCAAAAGTAAAATGCAGTCTTTCACTAAATGTGTTAAGCCAATGATAAAGATTCAAAAGAAAAAAATACCAACCAATGAAAAATGCCTACTTTTTTGTATTTTCAATATATTAAAAAGAAAATGCATGGACTAATAAGCAGCTTGAAAAATTCTACCATGTATAAAAACAATAACTCAAGCAGACAAGCCAGCAACCCAGAGTTCAAGGACAAATAAAAAATGAAAAACAATGAGAAAGACTACGCCCAAAAATTCAACTTCAAACATATTTCCTGTTAACCCAAAGAATCTCAATAGGCACTGCAGAGACCTAAGAAGGCTCAACAATCATCAAATCCCACCCAATAGTCACTAAACCAAGAAAACAAGCAAGGGAAAGTGGTATACGTGACTATTCAGGAGAAAAGTGCGTATATATGCATCTTCCAGTGAGACAACACACGTGAATACGTGACTATCAAGGAAAAAGGAGCATATAGGCTTTTAAACAAGGCCAGGCAAGGGAAAAAGGGCTGAAAACTCAGACCCAGAGTGAACAGAATCTGTCAAGCACTGTTACGACAAGAAACACAAAGGAAAAATAGAAATGCAAGAAGAAAAAGTATTTCAACCCTTAGAAGGAAGATCTCTCCCTAGTATGGTTTCCAATTCTTTTATGAGAGAAAAACTCTCTATGGCTAAGGGTAAACCACAACAGACATGTATGACTATAGAAATCAACTCAATTCCAACATATTCTATATAAATTAATGTGCAAGATAAGAAAGAGGCCTACCTCGATCCAATGTTGGATGATGTTCCATCGTTGAGCACTTTGAACCAAAGCTTTATACCTACAACATGTTCTCAACAAACAAGTAGAGAAAGTACATAGTGATAATATAAAGGGGTTAGCACATTAGAGAGCATAATACATTAATAAACATTACAAACATGCCCATGAATAATAATCATATATTTTCATGATATCAATTGGACGGGAAAGGAGTATTTCTATTAATAAATAATTAGCATAAGTGATAACATTACAGACTTCCGTGTCGGCACGGTTCAAAACCAAGAAACCAAGCTCCTTCCAACTGGGCCTCCACCGGTTCAATCCTCCACCAAAGACAATCTCATAGGAGAGAGACAATGAGGTTCTCTCAACAATAAGGGAAAGAGATTGGGGGTTGAACACTGTGTTCATACTTAATGGACAAAGGGATGCAGACTCAATATGAAGTAATTTCTCCATAGTAACTTTTCTCTCAAAGTTGAATGCTTTCTCCTCCTTTTCCATAGCTTAGAATTGCGATTTTATAGCTTTCAAAATGCAACTGAAGGGATGAGTCAGAATGTTTCCAGTATATGGAAGGCCAAGGATCAGAGATCTCTTGTCATGTCATGGAAACCCGACTCCATTTTTGTATTTTCTGGCACAAATCTTGATGTACATGGGTTGTAGTGGATAATCCATCATATACGCATGTTGTATAGCAGATAGGGTGCGCATATGTGGAAAAATATGTATTTTTAGCTTTGGATTCATCAAAAAGGGATGACAAGTCTGCATAGGGAAATGGAAAAAGTCCCTCTGTGAAAGATAGCAATGGTGAGGAAAATATTTCTATAACACTCCCATCGCCATTGAAGGTTGACGGGACTATTGCAAGTGACTGGTACTGATAGCTTGGCTGGATCGCTCATCCAAGAGATCTGCCAGGTGCACTGAATTAGCTCTCCTCATGGTAAATTCCATGGGAAGTTAATATGTCAGGGGTGGCGGCTTTGGATAATTACTCCCCCTGCCATATTTCCCTACCATTTGTCCCCATCTGGGTGTGGGTAGTCCCTTTGGGCCAGCTCTTTGCAGTGAGTGCATATTGTCGAGATCTAGAGCCTCTTGGAGTTTGTGAGGGTGATCTGTTGTGTGAGGTCCACTCTTTCATTGGCTAGTCTATCTACCACTTTGTTTCCATCCTAACTCATGTGAGAGGTGATGATAGTTAGAGAGGGTTTGAGAAGTGATTGAAAGATGTGGAGAGGTTCCAACAGGCGCTAGCTGGGGGTGATCCTTTCCATATTCCTACCATTGAGGATTTTGGAGGTTAGCTCGATTATCACTTTGGAGTCTCCTTCGATGACGAGGTAGGTGAGGTTGTGGTCCAGTGTCAGTTGTACTCCTCTGATTAAACCCCAGATCTCCATTGAGTTGCTGGTGTCGAAAACCAGGTTTTTGGCTATGATGTTGTGAGTTTGGCCTTAGCTATCCCTTATCACTGCACCCTCCTCGGAGGGGTCTGGATTTCCTTTTGAAGCTTCATCGAAGTTGATTTTGTGGAACCTGAATTGGGGGGTAGACCAGATCAAGGGGTTAACAATTAGGGAAGAGGGGGGGAGAGAAGGTGGAGGAGAGTGTGAGGCCCCAGGAATTGAAAATCAAGGTTTTTGCGGGGTCAGTGGGGAGGTCATCTTTGGTTCAAGGATGGAGTGAGGGTTTCTTGGAGGTGCGAGTGAATGGTAGACCAGATGTTGGTGGGGGGGGGAGGGCTGTGAGTGAAATACTCTTCTATTTTTTTCTCTCCAGATTTTCCAAACTATGAAGCCTGGTAAGAGTTGTCAGATTCTATTAAGGAGTTAGATTTTGTAAGGTCTTGATTCCCAATTTCTGATCATTTTTATGATGTTTCCTTTGTCTCGATAGGTTCTTCACAAGTGTTGTGTGGCATGGTCCCATATATTAGCGTTGATGGAGCAGTTTTTTAGGAGGTGGTCCATGGTTTCTGCGTGTTGATAGTAGAGATGGCATATCTAGGGGCCAATAAAGCCCCTTTTCTGGAGATTTTCCTAGGTTAGGATCTTGTTTTGGAGAAGGAGCCAGAGGAACATGGAGATTTTAGGCCAGAATTTAGATTTCCAAACTGAGGTCTAGATGGGGTCCTTTGGAAGATATTGAAAACCTTCCTATAGAGTGTATCCTTCTTTGAGAGTGAATTTTCCATGGGGTGAGTGCCCCCATTGTAGAATGTCGGGATCATTGCTTGTGTGTATTCTTTATGGGGAGATTGCTTGTGTCCAGTTCTGCAGGTTGCAGTTTTCTATTGCCTGTGGGTCCTGATGTGTGTATTTCCAGGTTCTCCAGGGATAGTTGTTTGGGTTGGCCACCCACATGTCAACTACTTTGGCAGTGGTAAGATTTTGTATCTGATTTTCATAATGCAACAAATTCTCTTCTAACTGGAGGGGTGGCATATATTTCTAGGAATCAGTCCAGAACATGGAGGTTTGACCATTGCGGATTTCCCAAAAGGCATGTTCCTCCACACCACATTCCAGATGTTGGAACCTATTATTTTGTCTCGCATCCTAATCCAATGAGTTTGTTGGATGTCTGGCATGTACTTGTGTTTCCATAGATTCTCCTATATTTATGTGGGGTTTTATATCCATCTCCACTAGATTTTAGCTCCCATTATGTTGTTTAGTTTGTCAGGGTCACGGAGGCCAAGGCCTTCGTGAGATTTAGGTTTGCAAACTTTGTCCCAATTGAATAGAGCCCATTTTTTGTCTAGCTTGTGACCATGCCAAAGAAAGTTCCTCTGTAGATTTCAAATTTTCTTTATGACTAATTGAGGGGCTGCTAGAGTAGAAAAGAGGTAGGCATGTATGGCTTGGAGAACGAACTTTAGACAAGTAGTTCTAGCTGGGAGGTTGAGGGAGCGAAAGGTCCAGGTGCTGAGACGATTGGAAATGGAGAGCAAGAGGGAGTCCCAGGAAAGGTTGTGGGTTGCTGAATCTGACAAGGGGAGGTCTAGATATTGAGTAGGTAAGGTGAAGACAGGGATGGAAAGAAGATGGGAGATATGTTGTTGGATGGCCTCTAGGGTGTTGAAGAAGAAAAACTATGATTTTTCCAGGTTGAAGGAAGTGCCAGTGGCTTCGCTGAAATCAGAGAGGATGGAGCTGATCATGTTAGCTTCTTGCACCGTGGGGGTGTTCATGAGCATGGTGTCATCTATGAATTGATTGTGTGAGGCTGTAGGTTGAAGCCTATGGAGGGGGAGGCCTTGTAGAGATCCTTCTTCAATGGAGGCTTTTATATAGCGTCCCAGGCCCTCTACCATTATTACAAGGAGAAAGGGGGAAAGAGGGTCCCCTTGCTTTATTCCCCACGAGGGAGAGAAGGGTTGGGAGGGGGAACCGTTGACTAGGATTGAGAAGAATGTTGAGGTGATGAGGTTCATGATTCATTCTATCCATTTGGTACTGAAGTCGAAGGTTGTTAAGACAACTTTTATGTAGTCCCAAATTAGTTTATAAAAATATTTGGAGAGGTCAAGATTTATAAGCATACCTGGAGTGTGTGTCCTTTTGAGCAAGTGGATGACCTCGTGGACCAGGATGATGTTGTCCATGATTTGTTTTCCTTCAACGTAGCCTAATTTATCCTTTGAGATGATGAAGGGGAGAATTGTTTTGAGTCTGAGAGCTTTGACTTTAGAATTAATTTTGTATATCACATTGCAGAGCACTATGGGTCTGAAATTATTTAGATTGGTGAACCTCTCTGATGCATACCCCCTTCCTCTGCGTCAGTAGGGTCCACTGACCTCTTGGTCTAAGGATCATTCTTCATCTCTTGATGATCCAAAATGGCTCTTCGGGTCCCCTGCAGGAACCTTCGATCACAAAAACCACAAGGTGTGAGCGTCCCCCCACATGACCACCAATGTGACCATAGCCTCAACGTGAAAGGGACTTCAGAATTCGTGACTTTGTGATTCCGGTTGAAAATTATCCTAAGTCCTTTGACCCCAAAAACCCCGAAAAGGGATAATGGATGATAAGCTCCTCCCTTTTTAGTCGACCATATACCCCTTCGCTATAACCTAACGCCCTTCTCCTGAGCGCATCAGGACTTCATTTTTCATGAAGTTGCGATGCAAATCCACTCCTTCCTCCTTCAACTCCCAGAAATCTGAACCTCCAAAGTTCGCTCACCCAGATCAATGGTCACCCTTCTCTCATGATCTAACGGTTTATATTGTATCATGAGTTCGGGCCTCGTGAGTTCTTATAACTCCTCCCATTGACTTCCTCTGTGTAGAGAGTCAGCGAAATGTTGAACTCTTTCCACGTGTCCTCCATATGTTGAGTCGGGACTTCACAACTTGACACTTTGTGAAGGTTCTCCCCTTTGAAACCCCGGTACAAAAATTGTCGAAGTCTCCTCCTGGACAATCGACGGTCCATATCACTCTTGGATCAATGACCATGATTACGTCGCGATTCACCTTTTTCTACTTTGAGGAAGTCTTCACCTCCATTTCCCCGATAAATAAAGCCCTGAACTATACCCACGATGAAATCAATGGTTCACAGGTGTCTCTATCTAATGGCCTGGATTCAATCTGGATTTCACATATCGGGGATTTAAAATGTATCCTCCTCTGCTCATCCAAACCCTGATTCTCGACTTGTATGGATCTCCACCACATGTCCTCTCTGATGGACGGTTCCAATCTAATCATAACTTTGACGAGTCCATTATCCTCTACATACACAAGGTTAAACCTCGTGCTCCTCCTTCCTAATCTGATGGTTATCGGTCCTTTGCGCTCAGATCTTATGGTTCAGATTTTTTTCCTCTTGCATGCATTTTGTGCATCTAGACGTGAAGTTCAACGGTCCAGATCTTGTCTCTCCAGCTGATCTAACAACAATTGTTTCTCCTCCTCCTGATTTTTGCATGTTCTCCTTCCCTTGGAATATTCCCACACTTCGAAGGTCTCATCCTTCGATATTTCTCCTACGAGCCCTAATACTTTGGGCCTCGTCTATATTTTTGGAAACCCTATCCCTCCTGAGATTTGGTGATGAATATCGACCTCATCCCTTCGCACAATTTTACTCTGGTTGAAACTTCACACTACTCCTCCTGAGATTTGGGACTTGAAATAAGTCCACTCTTGAAAACTCCTTGTGCTATCTCTTCTGAGCTTTCAGTTGGCTTAGTTTATAAGGGGCTCAACCCTCTGCTTCCTTGGAAGACTTATTGGTGCTCCTCCTGGCACACTTCTGCACTTGACCTCCTATGATTCTTTGAACTTGAAACAAGTTCACTCTGTGTGTTCTCCTTATGCTTGATTAGCCTTCAGTTAGTTGTCATTCAACACCTTCATCTAAGTGTTGGGCTGGTGCACTCCTTTCACAGGTCTTTGTCCTCCTTGAGTTTCAACTGCTCGGACCTCAAAGGTCTCTGTCTCTTCTGTCCCTTGAAGATATGAAAGTGCCCTCTTGGAAACTCCTGCTCAAGAAAACCTTGTTGATCCAACAAAGTATTTAGAAACTTTGTAAGTGTCTTCCTCCTTGAAACTTCTCCTCTCTTAGAAAATCGAAATAGAGTTCCTTCTCTGCACTCCATGCACTCACTCAATTCCCTTCTAGCAGATCTTTACAGAACCTTCAGTGATTTTGTCTTCTCTCTGTTCCCTTCTCTGCACATTCTTACCTCCAAGGTGTTCAACAACCTTGAGGCTTCTCCCTTGAGTTAATGACTTCTCTGGTATGCCCTTCTGGTACGTTCTCACCTAAATCCAACACAAATTTCAGATGTGCACTCTTTGCATTGGCTCACAGAGTCTTCAATACTCTGTCATGCAACCCATTGCAATTGGCCACTAATAACCCAGACTGAAATCAACAAACTCAAAAACAACAATTCATGTCTATCACTCCAGATAGAAACCTAACATACATCTACAACATAAATGAACACACAAATGGCATTCATCAAATACATAAACAGACAAAGAATAATGTGCAGGAAAAACTGCTCCTTTCTCATTAACATAGATATTTGATTACAATGTGTACAAAGATTGAACTGCTACAGAGTCTCGACTCTCTCTTCTCTTCCTATCCTCTCTAACTCTCCTTACTAACTGAAAAACATATCCAATGGTCTTTTACAAAAGGGGGCTCCTTGAGCTCTTTCCCTCCATCTCACCTACTCTCATTGATTACAATGAATTACATTAAATGGTTGTCTAGTCCGAATCGGATCTAGATCTCAGCCTGTCAACCATTAAAGGTGACCCTATCTACAACCTACACAAAAGCATGGATTTAGCTCTTTCAGCCTTACAATCATTTAATTACTTTTTGAATTTTGAAAAATGAGAGGGATGAAGCCTCTCTCCTCCATTGAATGCGTGCTTTGATGTGTTGGCTAGATGGCGCGCTGGTAGGTGAATCGTTGCTCCTGCATCATACTCCACTACTGTGAAATATTCATGAGCCCCTACTCATGAGCTTCCAAGCTCTGTTGAAATCCACCTGGATCCCAAACTATTCTTTGGAGCTATCCATTAGCTTCACTACCTTGTTTTTGTTGTTGCATCTTCTCTACTGCTATGCCAGGATTCCCTCTGATTAGCTTCTCTCCCTTGACAGATTCTTGCGCTGAATTCAACATCAGCTTTATGATTTCCTCAATTACTTTTTCTAGCTGCTACAATGGCTAGTTTTTCTTATGCAGTCTTCTCAGTTGCACTTCTTACTTATCAATGGGTAGATCATCCTGACCCCCCATGCTATATTCTTCCTTTGTGGCCTCAGCTTGCCACCCTTCTGCAAAATTCAGTTCTGCAATCTTATATTTTTGACTAACCTATTGTTCAATCATCCTCTCTGACAGATTTTCTTCTGCCAGTCCTCTTGTTGGCATATCCCCAACTTCTTCTAGCTGCTTCCCAGACTAGAATTCTCCCTCTATCTCCAACCTGATCTGTTGGAGCATGCTCTACACTATCACCATTTTCTCTAGGGATTCAAATTCTTCATACAGATAAGAAAAATCTATGTTTTCTACTTCTTCCTCTTATGCTTCTTCTTCTACAAACTCCAGTACTACAATTACCTCCTATTCAGCTTCCTGGCTGAAAAATTCGAGCAATTCTATTGAATTCTCTTCTTCTTTTGCTGGGGAAAACATTAGTGTCTTCTCCATGTTCTCCTATTTATCCATGACAGTCAATGCTGGATGTCCTTTTTCTTCATTTTCATCTGCAACACATGTGTAGGCCTCAATTTGGCTTCTTGGTAGGAATATCTAAATTCCCCTAATGATCAGAATGTATTTCTGACCCTCCTCTGTCATCTCTCCTTGCTGATATGAACTCACCTATAAGTTCATGGGACTTTCAAACAGTCTCATCTCCTCTCCCTTGCCCACCCTGAAATATGGAATTTATGCCCTGCCCTCCTAGCAGTCTATGAGATCCTCCAATGATCTCATCTCATTGCCCACATGGAAACTTAAAATTTCATCGCTGCTCACTTGACAGTCTCTGAGACCCTTCTCTGATCTCTTCTCCTCATCATAACTGAGACTCTTCCCATTTTCTGGTTCATATATATGAACCACTTCCTCTTCATCTTTGAGGCTTTCAACATACCTCAACCATATCTTCAATGGCCTTAGCTGTCCTCTAGCCAAAAATTTATGAATGGGCCACTTCACCTTCTTATTTATGGGCCACTCATATACCTAATTCATTTTTTCATCCTACTGCATCTTCAATGCAAGATTCTCCATTCTTTCTCTTATCTCACCAAGCTCTTTGTCTATCTTAGCCTTGCTTTTATGCTAGCAGTCTCCTCTTTGATCATGTCCATGGCCTTCAGTATCCATCTCCTTCTTCTCTGGTTTCAACCCACCTGGCTGTCAAATGTTTTTTTCCTACATGCAAATAGATCTCCACAGAGCATCAACTTCATCTCCTGATACCACTTGATGGTATTGAACTGTTTCTTTTATCTCTCTTTCCTGCTACCTGAAAAATAAAGATAAAAATTTTCCTCCTTTTCTCTTTCACCTAAAACCTATAGACAAAAATTCTCTCTCTGATACCACTTGATGCAGACCCCCTTCCTCTGCCTCAGCAACATCCATTGACCTCCTGGTCTAAGGATCGTTCTTCATCTCTTGATGAATTGAAATGGCTCTTCGGGTCCCCTATAGGAACCTTCAATCATAAAAACCATAGGTCCTTATACGAAAAAAACCCAGTTGCGCTCACTAGCATAAGGTGCGATCCTTCCCCCACACTACCACCAATGTGATGACAACCTCAACATGAAAGGGACTTCAGAATTCACGACTTCACGATTCTGGTTGCAAATTCTCCTAAGCCCTTTGACCCCCGAAACCTTGAAAAGAGATAATGGGTGATAAGCTCCTCCCTTGTTAGTCGACCATATACCCCTTCACTATAACCTGACACCCTTCTCTTGAGTGCGTCAAGACTTCATGATTTGTGAAGTTGCAATGCAATTCCACTCCTTCCTCCTTTGAATCCTTGAACTCCAAACCTCCAAATTTTGTTCGCCCAGATCAACGGTCACCCTTCTCTCATGATCTGATGGTTCAGATTGTATTTTGAGTTCGGGCTTTGCAAGTTCTTATAAATCCTATCATTGACTTCCTCTATGTAGTGAGTCAGTGAAACACTGAACTCTCACCACGTGTCCTCCATCTATTGAGTCAAGAATTTGTGACTCAATACTTTGTGAAGGTTCTCCCCTTCGAAAACCCAGTACACGAAATGCCAAAGTCTCCTCCTGGATGATCGATGAACCAGATCACTCCTGGATCAACGACCACGATTACATCGCGATTCACCTTTCACGACTTTGAGGAAGTCTTCACCTTCGTTTCCCCGATGACTGAAGAACTAAACCATACCCACGCTGAAATCAATGGTTCACGAGTGTCGCCATCCAACGACCTAGATTCAATCTAGATTTCTCATATAGGGGATTTATAATGTAGCCTCCTATGCTCGTCCAAACCCCAATTCTCGATTTGTATGGATCTTTGCCACATGTCCTCTCCGATGGACAGTTCTGATCTAATCAAAACTTTGACAAGTTCATTCTCCTCTGCATGCACAAGGTTAAATCTCGTGTGCCTCCTTCCAGATTCAATGACTATCGGTCCTCTACACTTAGATTTGATGGTTCAGATCTGTTTCCTCCTGTGCACATTTTGTGCATCTGGACATGAAGTTCAATGGTCCATATCTCGTCTCTCCATCTGATCTAACAGCAGTTGTTGCTCCTCCTCCTGATTTTTTCATGTTCTCCTTCCCTTAGAATATTTCCAAACTTCGAAGGTCTCGGCCTTCAATATTTCTCTTGTGAGCCATGATACTTTGGGTCTCGTCTATATTTTGGGAAACCCTATCCCTCTTGATCTTTGGTGATGAATCTCAACCTCAGCCCTTCGCACAATTTTTCTCTGGGTGCAACTTCACGCTACTCGTTCTGAGCTTCGGGACTTGAAATAAGTCCACTCTTGCACACTCCTTGTGCTATCTCTTCTGAGATTTCAATTGGCTTAGTTTCTAAGGGGATCGACCCTCTTCTTCCTTGGAATACTTCTTGGTCATCCTCCTGGAACACTTCTGTGCTCGACCTCCTGATCTTCTTCGAACTTGAAATAAGTTCACTCTGCACATTCTCCTTATGCTTGACTAACCTTCAGTTGGTTGTCATTCAACACCTTCATCTGAGTGTTGGCCTGGTGCACTCCTTGCATAGGTCTTTGTCCTCTTTGAGCTTCAACTTCTTGGACCTCAAAGGTCTTTGTCTCTTCTGTCCCTCGAAGAGATGCAAGTGCCCTCTTGGAAACTCCTGCTCAAGCACACCTTCTTGATCCAACAAAGTATTTAGAAACTCTGTAAGTGTCTTCCTCCCCGACACTTCTCCTCTCTCCGAAACTCAAAATAGAGTTCCTTATATGCACTATATGCACTCGCTCAATGCCCTCCTTAGGGAGCTTTGCATAACCTTCAGTGATTCTATCTTCTCTTTGTGCCTTCCTCTAAATAGTCTTACCTCCAAGGTGTTCAACAACCTTGAGGCTTCTCCCTTGAGTTAATGACTTCTCAGGTGCGCCCTCCTGGCATGTTCTCACCTGAATGCAACATAGAATTCATATGTGCACTCTTTTCACTGGCTCATAGAGTCTTCAATACTTTGTCATGCAACCTCTTGCATTTAGCCACTAAGAACCCAGATTGAAATCAACAAACTCACAAACAACAATTTCTATCTATCCCTATAGATAGCAACCTAACATACATATACATCATAAATGAACAAATGCATGGCATTCATCAAATACATAAACACACAAAGAATCATGTGGAGGAAAAACTGCTCTTTTCTCATTAACATAGATATTTGATTACAATGTGTACAAAGCTCGGACTGTTATAGAGTCTCAGTTCTCTCTTCTCTTCCTATCCTCTCTAACTCTCCTTACCAACTAAAAAACAAATCCAATGATGTTTTACAAAAGGGGACTCCTTGATCTCTTTCCCTCCATCTCACCTACTCTCATTGATTACAATGAATTACATTAAATGGATGTCTAGTCCAAATTGAATCTAGATCTCAGCCTGTCAACCATTAAAGGTGACCCTATATACAACCTGACACAAAAGCATGGATTTGGCTCTTCCAACCTTACAATAATTTAATTACATTTTGAATTTTGAAAAATGAGAGGGCTGACACCTCTCTCCTATATTGAATGTGTGATTTGATGTGTTAGCTGGTGCATTGTTGGGTGAAGTGATGCTCCTACATCACTCTCTTCTTTGGGTATCAGGGTGAGGAAGGTGGCATTGAGGGCTAGGAGGACTTTGCCAGAGTTTTTTTATTCCTCCACCAGTTTCCAAACTTCTTTCCATAGCATAGGCCGACAAGAGTGGAACAAGTCTATTGTGAAACCATCTGGCCCTGGAGCCTTGCCTGTGGGTAGCACCTATATGGCCTGGTCTACTTCAGCCTGCATTGTGGGAGTCATGAGGGCTTCATTTTGTTCCTGGGTGATAAGTGATGGGATATTGGTTGTCACTCTTCCAATTGCCTCAGCGCGATCCCCCAGGGGCTTTAAGAGGAGGTCTTTGTAGTATCCGGTGAGCTCCTGTGTGATGTCCTAGTGGGTGAGTAGGGTGTTTCCCTGATCATTTTCCATATTTTTTATGTGGTTGATAAAGAATCTATGGATCATGGAGTAGTGGAAGAATTTTGTATTTTTTCCCCTTCTTTGAGCCATTGAACTCTAGATTTCTGTCTCTAGAGAATTTCTTCCTATTTGAGTCTTTCTTCCAACTACTGCTTGATGTGTTTATCTTCCTGTTAATGAGTTGGGGTGTGTTTTATTTGAATATCCTGTGTTTGTAGGGCTTCAACTTTCTGTTCCAGGAGTTTTCTCTCTTGGAAGATGTTTCCGAAGACTTCTTTGTTCCACTTTTTCACTTGTTGCTTGAAGTATTTTATCTTTTGCTGAAAGAAATATATTTTGGTTCTCTGCTGGATCTTGGTCGTGTTCCACCAGTGACGATCCATTTCTTGAAATTCCATATGAGAGAGCCAAAAATTTTCAAATCTGAAGGGTTTGAGTTTTGGGGAGGCCGTATTGTCAACCCATAGATGAACCGACCAATGGTCTGAGCCTACTTTAGGGAGGATGTTGGACTCAATTAGAGTTCCTTCCAAGAGGAGGGTCTCTGAGAGAAGAAAGTGATTGAGTCTGTAGGTGATTTGTTGGGGCCCCATTCGCTTGTTAGTCCAAGTGAAGGTGTCGTTTCCATTTTCTATGTCTACCAGTTTGTGTTGATCTAGGAGCTCCTTGAATTTTATGTTTTCTTGATCCAATCTCCTCTTCCCACCTCTTTTTTTTGGATATGGCGCTGAGGTATGCTATGTTTTGAAGAAAAAAGTATTTTTCCTGAATGTTTTGCGGTCCACAGGCATTGGTGATTAGCCCATTCTTATCAGAGCCTATGGCTCGATAGTGGGTTGTGAGAGTTCCTGGAGTGGAAAATCCTTGGTCAAGAATGATCGTGTCTGGGTTTCAAAGGATGTCCAGGCCACCTGCAACACCTTTTGGGTCTATATGGTACTAATTGTAGGTGCAACAACATCTTTTGATAACTTCTTCCACTGTCTTCCCCGTGCATTTGGTTTCTTGGAGAAGGAGGATGTTCGGGTCTTCCATTTTGATGTAGTTTCAGAGGATCCTTTGTTTGGATCATACATTGAGGCCTCTTATGTTCCAGGTGATGACCTTCATGGTTAATAGTTTGGTTGGTGGGAAAATGAGCTCTCAGAGATCTTGTGTATATGTCTTGAGTTGATCATGCAGTTTTCAGCTTCCTTGATGAGTTTTTGCACCATTTTCCTGCCCCGCCTTTTGTTCCCCTTTGGGTTTCTTCACTGATCAGAGTTTGGATCTCCTTTGATGCCCAGCCATATGCTGGCCCCTGCTGATGAGTCCAAAAAGACCTTGTGGACTTTTCTGAGCTGATATTTTGATAGGGTTTGTAGATATTTTTTGTTGAGAGCTTCTTCAAGTCTGTTTAGGTCTATTTATTATAGGTCATGTTCATCCATTTCCATGACTGTATCTTCCTCATTTTTTGGTTCTTTTCCTAAGTCTGGGTGGATGGGAAGGTCGCCTGGGATTCCCTGGGCCAGGTGCTCCTTTGGTTGCTAGTTTTCCTTGTTATTATTGTTGTCTATTCTCGTTGCTTTGTGGGGGTTTCTTACTTCCTCTGCCTCTGGGAGGTTGATTAGGGCTTCAAAGGAGTTGGTGTTAGTATTTTTTCGGCTGTTGTTGGTGGCTAACTTCTTATGTGTTTTCCTTCTGCGATTTTTCACCTGAGTGAATCCATCCTTTGGTTTCTCTTCCTTGGCTGGCTTGGGGGGGCATTGAGGGGGAAATCTCTAAAGAGATGGTCATGCTCGTGGCACTTTTTGAATCTAAATGGTATGTGTTCGTAATCTATGGTTTGAGCCCATTCCTCATCCTCGTATTCTAGGGTTATCCTTCCTGGGAGGGCTTTGGATATGTCCATGTAAAAATAGATTCTGGCATATGAGGTGTATTTCCTGTGCTTGGTGGCTTCTGAGGACTTGACATGTTTGCCTAGAGTGTTGCCGATTCTTGATAAAATTTCTTCTAACCAAAAATCCTGAGGTAGAGAATAAAGGTGAATCCATACTAGGGCATAGGCAAAGTTCTCCTTTCCTGGGCAGAAGCGTTCAGTCCAGAAGCACAGATAGAGCTCCACTGAGTTGTAGAAATAAGGTCTTCCTTCGAATACACTATATTTTTCCTCCAGGTTGTAGAATATGACTGTGAAGAATCCTTTGGATCTTAGCTAGAGCTCGTAATCTCCCTTGGGGTTCCACCAGGCTTTGATCCAGTGAGCTCAGTCTCTTTTCGAAGGCCAAAGGTCTAGGAACTTGCTTATGAGGGCATGGTCCCTCATGAACTGAGTATGTTCACCTATTTTGTTTCTCTTTATGACGTATCAGGGTGTAGTCGAGGCTTACAGAATGCATTTTCCTAGTATCCAGGAACAAGATTCTTTTGGATGTGAGGTCTCTGCATCCATGTTCGTGCCTGTGCCTCTGTGCGTTTCTTCCTGCAAATACTATTCTTGCAGGTGCAAAGGTGGTTCAAAGGATGACTTGTGCACGTGAACATTCTCCAGATCATTTGTTGCAATGTTGCAGTATGAGGGAGCTTTCACCCCCCCCCCCTTCTGCGGTCATTCTACTGAGCTGGTCAAAGCTCCTGTGTAGAGTGCGATAGGTGCATGCAGAGGTGGTCGGTGGATGAGAGGGGGGGAAATCATAGACGTATGAAACCCTAGTTGAAGAGCTCAGTTATCAAACCCTAGTTCCCCATTAACCATGCTATAATAAATAAACATACAACTTATCCAAGAACCACTTTGGAATCTATAATTAAATTAAATTATATATNTATAATTATAACAATAAAAAAAAAATTTAATACATAAAAAACATATATATTATATTACACGACGACAATGATGACAATGACGATGACAATGACAATGACTGCAATGACAATGATGATGATGATAAGGAGGAGGAGGAGTAGGATGCTGACAATGTTGATTGTTGGTGGTGACAATGGAGATGAATATGATGATGATGACAATGATCATGCCAATGACGATATGATGATGATCATGACAATGGAAATGACGATGTTGATGACAATAAGGGGTGTGTCATTTATGATTTGGGAATGGTTAATTGCCTTCACCCCTCTCATTATTTTAATTCCCATTAGGTTCCTAGACATCATTTCCATCTCTAATTTTCTGTCTAATGATTTGGCCATAAGAATCAAGACCATTGGGATAGAGAACAACCTTGCCTATGGACTTGTATTCTTTGGAAGAAAGGTGAAAATATTCCATTTACCAAGGGGGGTATCCATGTTTTGTGCCTCTTTCATCACCTTAGTGAGAAAAATAGAGGTGCTTGCAAGCTCAGTTGGGTTTTTTGAGAAGGACAACTGCAAGGAAAAGGGTTAGAAAAAGAAATATAAAGCAACAACTAAGAATTAAACCAAGAAATAAAACAACTAAATTTATAAGAATAGGGACATAGAGACAAAAAGAACAATGAAACCCATGTCACCAATGATAAGGCTGATATTAGTGAAATAAAAAACCGAGAAGAAAGGGGACTATGAGTCCCTTATTCCTCCAAGGGAGGGCTCTTGGACCCCCACAAGTAAGCTCGTCTTACAACTTTGAAAATGAAAATGAAAATGGTGAAAGAATTCTTTGCTAATCCACTCAAGGGGTGAGATGGATTGCCCAATGCAATGCTGCAAGTATACTCTTGGCAAGGATAAAAGAGTCCTCAAGAGAATAATGGTAGCATAACTTTTCTTTGAATTCCTTGAAAAATGAAGTGTCTCCATGGCCTTTTTATAACATTCCTTTGAGCTATTGTTCAACTAGTTTGTAGTGTGTAAAGAGGCTAATTAGGGCATTTCTAGGTCTTTGACCAGCCATCCAGTTGAATCCAGTCCAGATTTGAGTGTCAAATCAGCTTGGGAGATGAACCAGAAGTGGGTGGGAGGCTGACCACTCTCATAAATGCGTCATTTATCAGATGCACGGATTTTTATGATAACAGTCACGCATCATGTGCATGTATGTGAATATGGCGTTTTTGTTTCACGCATGTGTGCACGCGCCCAGTGTATTCATAGTACCCTTCAATTTTTCACTATTTTGCATAGCTTTTGACACTTTATGAATGATTTTGTGTTAATTAAGATCTATGGATGAATTCATAATTGTTTGACGATGATGAATTCTTGTAGCCATTTGCGGACGAAATTTTAGTGATAATAGATGCCCCATGATGGATGAGGTTAGGAGCATACGTATAGTCGAAATTCATCAATGTTTCTTCTACTGAGAGTGTTGTTGTAAGAGAGAGAAATAGTGGGATTGTAGAGAGCGATCCTTTGGAGGGAAAAAGGAATCGGTAGAACCCAATCTTCCATGAGGTGTGTAAAAAAGGAAACTGTGTACAAATGAGGTGGGCATGCCCCATGTTCGTGTCATGTAACTCAAAAAAGAGGAATGAAGTGATGGTGTAGAAAACTGCAGCACCCTCAGGGGTAGTTGTGATAAAGGCAGAAGACAATTCTGTGGATGAACATACTCTGAATAGTAGGCAGTGATAGCTGTAAGAAGTATCACGGATTCGGTGGGCATTGATAGCCCACCCAAGTTCAGAGGTCTTCAACAAGTAAGAGAACTGACTGCAATAGTCGCAAAGTAAGACCCACTGTAACATGAGAAAGTGTTGATGTCGAATGTTATGGGGGTCAATGACAGCAGGGGGAAATTGTGTTTCTCCCTGTGCCATCTGAGATCTCTCATTGGATGGGTAATGAGAATCAAGATACTGTCACCCTTCTGGAAAATTGTGCTGATGTCAACAAAAAAGGGGGACACGACTCCCAGAAGAAAATGGCTTCGTGAAATCTATTAGGTGAGGTTAGGAAATGGAGGAGGTACATGGATGAAGTCAAGATATAGGAATACTCAAGACTTCCCTTGGTTGGAGTATATTTGAGATAAAAGTGGAAGAAACCATTCAACGAGGTCGAGTGTCAGGGGGACAACAAGACAGGGGATAAGTTGTGCCAGAGGCGGGACAAGGTGAACGAACTCAGAGGACAGAGGTAAGTGGTCTGTGGGGTTCTCTGAAGATATGGACGATGTCATCAAGGGTGGATGATAAGTAGTGCCGCAACCAAGGGTGACATGGGTTGCGTTTGGCCAAAAAGGGAAGAAGGTCGCCAAAGGTGACGACAAAAAGGTAATGTAACTGCTGGAAACAAAGGCGTTTGTACAATAAATAAAGAATAATTTGGGAGAAGTGTACAAATACAGAAACGAGTGCCCCGGTGTGAGATGGTTGGCTCGGTTAGGGCATAATTTTCTCAGAGAACTAATGGAGGGTGGGGGCCCCATGGGTGGGTTTCTGTATGAAGTAGGTGAAATGAAGGGAAATTTGCAGATGGGAAAACGGATTATGGATGAAATGGAGGGTTCATGCTACTGCGGAGGTGCAATCCAAAAATAGAACCGTGGAGAGATAATCTGGGAGCCCATTTGGGAAAGCTATCAAAATGAGGAGAAGGAGTATGTGTTTGATTCATGTCATGATGTAAGACTATCGGGACTCCCATCCCTAAAGGGTTTTGAAAAAACAACATGAGTGTCAAAAGTGCAAAAGGGTGCTATGAATGGGACAACTCATGTGGGTAAGAGTGCTATCGAGTGACAGTATCGAAGATGCAAATGGAGGTGGTGGTACTGCAGAGCTGGAAATGGGAATCCTAGAGGCAAATGTCAGAGGGTGTAACTGGAAATGTAAGTGAGATGTAGAGGGAATGAATACATTCTAGTGATGAGTATATACCTGAAGGGGTTGTGTTTATGTATGATTACCAATTACATGCACACATGAAAACCAAATACCTGACGTGAACAATATCTGAAGAGAATCGAATATATGAGCATGTATTTGATAATTTTGAATATGCGCGTGCGTACCTGATCAGGGTATGAAAAATGGCGTCCCAAGGGCTCAAGATGAAAAGAGGCCTAGGGATTGTCATGATGTAGATGACGGGATGTTGATCTTGTGGCTGAAGACAGATCGAGAAATGGACACCCGGAGCTCCCAGAATGGTGAGTGGAAGTTTGGAAAAAAGGCCTATATATAGTTGTAGTGCCCACATTGCCACCTCATTTGTACTTGCTGCTATAGTGACTGGAGGAGAAGTATTCAAAGGAAATTTGGAGATTCTGGGAGGATGAGCCATCCTATCTAGGACCAGTGAGCTTCAGGTTAGTGGTCTGATCATCTTGCATAGAATTAGGGTTTCATTTTTTGGGCAAGGGTTGTACGGAGGGCCGTACAGAGAGTTTTTATGAGTGTGGGCTCCATGTGCCTGGGCAATTCGGTAGTAGGCATGCCTGCCCATCAAATAGACATGCATGGGAGCATTGGTACAAGGGTAAAGGGTGTGCACTATATGCACACATGTCAGTTGCACAACTATGCATGTGTGCACGGCTGTGCTTTGGACAAGCACGCTTTAGAGCGTGCCTATAAATTGAACAGGCGCGCACATATGCACGCCAAAAGGATGGACATGTGAACTTGAGAGTGAGCCTATGTATTGAATAGGCACGCATAGGTGCGCACCTATGGAGTGAATAGGTGCGCACATGTGCGCGCTTATGGGTTAAACAACCGCGCCTTTGAGGCAAGGTTGACAGGTGTAAAACTTATCCTTTTTGATGTTGTTGATGGTCCATGTGGCTGAGTTAGGACTGTTTTATGTGGTTGCAGGTGAGTGTTGTGCATGATGCCAAATGGTTGGTGAGAGCAGGATTGGTCCCAGTTGTGAGACTCCATGGCTATTGAGGAGCCAGGTGTACGTGCGACTTTGGCAGCTTGTGGGCTGCTGAAGTTCTTTGAGTGCCCATTGATATGAGTGCAGGAGTATCTCCTACAGTTTCTTATCTGGATGTGGAGTCCAAACTTGCATTGCTTCATAATGTGGGGAGAGTAGATTTCCTTCACTGCAGTGGAGGATGTATATTTTTTGACTGGGCTCCTGTTTTGGGGAATGCCCCTACCAGTGGAGACAGTGCTACCGAGGGATATGTCACTAGCGATGGTTGGCTGGAGATATTGTTCGGGGCTGAAATTTATGTCTGACACTGTCGTGAGCATTGGGGTGATGGATGCCCTAGTGCATCGTTGTATAGCGACGATTATTGTGAGAGTTTATGGGTCACTAGCGACAC
This sequence comes from Picea engelmannii, assembly GCA_009831015.1. Taxonomy (NCBI): domain Eukaryota; kingdom Viridiplantae; phylum Streptophyta; class Pinopsida; order Pinales; family Pinaceae; genus Picea; species Picea engelmannii. The sequence goes on along the minus strand of ML784579.1, from coordinate 175,211 downwards.
AGCGGATCAGTGGTGGTCAACTGATGGTGATGTAGAGAATGTTGGCTGGTGAGCACTTCGCCTGGGGGCTTACCCTGCATGCCAGGATGGTAGGGAAGCTGGACCACTGTCGGTCCACGGATACTGGAGATTTTTCCTTTGGGTCCATCCTAGTGGCCTAATTTCTGGAGAGGGTGTTGATGTTGCACCCTAGGATTTTATTAGGTTCGCCTGGGGTGCGAGAGCCACAACTAAGGCGGTGGTTGAGTGTTTTTCTTCGCCATGGTGGTGGTGAGGGTGGCCACTTCTATACTATTGAGGCGGCACAGGTATGGCGGCATATGCCGCAGGTGATATTGCGATATCCCTATGCCGGGGTTGACTTCCAGGAGGATCCAGACATGGTGCTACCTCTAGGGGAGGTGTTTGACCGTCGAGGTATGTTGATGATGTTGATATATATGTTTTTTGTGTTTTGAGATAGCATGACATATGTATATGATATAGATGTTGATACTATATGTTCCTTGTTTGTATGTGCAGATGTGGAACCTCACGGGCGCGAGGTGGAGTTGCAGAGAGCACCGGCTCATCAAGAGCCAGAGAGACTCCTACGGGGAGAGAGACGGTGGTATGAGGACATCGCGGCGTGACCAGATGATCTGAAGAGGGCAGAGAGGAGATGTCGTTTTGATGACCCTGGTGTTGGGCCATCACATGCTCCTTCGACGGCTACCGGAGTAGATTTTGAGGACATACACCGTCGCCTGGAGGTGGTGTTATAGGATGTACCTAAGGGCATGTGGTCTCGCATCCAAAATGAGGGTATCCTGGAGCAGTGTGTGGGGATTTTGCCTCCATGGCGGGCCATAGTATGATGGGAAGTAGTAGTTGGTGCTGTGATGACTGGATGACTACCGCCAGGGCAGGAGGGACCGATAGGGGGTGGGAAACCACTGCCTGAGGGAGGGGCAGGCGGTGGTGGGCTGCCACCTCCTGAGGGAGGGGTAGGCAGTGGTACTCTAGAGGCACCTTGAGTGGTGCTCTATGTATTGATGTATTTTTTGTATATAGGCTGGTGAGCCAATTTTGTACCGAGGTGCTTCATTGGCCTGCGGATATTTGTATTTGTGTATGTAAACATTTGGATGGCACTGTGGACCTTTCGATATATACATGAGTATACATTTTGAGATCTATGTGGTGTTTACATGTGTTTTGTTAATGTATTGATGATGTCTAATCTATATATGCTATGACATGTTGTTGATATGTTTATGTATGTGTAGTGGTAGCTTGATGTGAGATATGCCAGTCTAAGACAATATTAGCTAGGTTATATGTAATTTGATTCAATTGTCTTGGAATATGTGTAAATGTGATGGAATCAAAATGTCGAGATAAAAGTCTAACCTGTAGTTATTTATGAAAGAGGCAAGGATCGTGTACATGGTACACATTGTTGAGCTGGAGAACGACTAGTTGAGAGTCGAGAAAGACACTAAGGTGTCAAATACTATGATGCTAGGAATCGGCCAAGAGGCCAATGACGACAGTGTATTTGGCTTGGTTGTTGGTCGCTGAACCCAAACATATTCCGCTTGAATGGAGCATTTCATGTGAGGGGGTGTAGAGAGCCCAAGTGGCTGAAGCGAGATGTTGTGTCCAACAGCTGGCGTCATCGATGTAACCGATGTGGTAGGTCGGTGGAGGACGTATCTGTCAATAGCACAAATGATAGTTTAGACATGAGGGATGGAAAAAATATTAAAAACACTACAAAAGAAAGAACCTAAAGTAGAATGACTACGTTTAAGCATAAAATTTCTTTAAGTATAACCCGTTGATGGGTTCTTTGAGAGAGAGGCCTTTGGGGGAGGCTAGGTTGTATGCGCCTTTAGTAAGGCAATGTTGGATAATGTATGGGCCATGCCAGAGTGACTCCAATTTTCCATGGCCAAAGGTATCATGAGTGATATCATAGGCTAGGACTAGGTCGCCTTTGTGAAATGAGAGAAGGTTGACATGGCGATCAAAGGTAGCCTTTGATCATTTTTTAGCTACCTCATTGTTCTGTAATGAAGATCAACGATCTTCATCCAGAGACTCTAAGTTTAGCAAGCGCTGCTCCATTGGAGTAGTGGTCATTGTTTTTTATGAACTGGTGTAATGTCGGGCCAGGTGTCGATGCGATGTTCGACGATAGAGGGATCAAGGCCAGGCATTTCTGTGTATGACCAGGAAAAAATATCTCGATATTCCTGGAAGAGGGCTTTATAGGTGGTGATTTCCTGAGGAGTGCAAGCAGCTCCAATGGTGATTTCCTCGATGATGCCATTTTTTATGGAAATGTCAATTTTAATGGTCGGGGAAATGTTGGCCATGTTGCCTTCTTCAAAAGCATCAGGGGCAGGAATGGGGTTCTTGAACCAGTCGATAGGCTCTGAGGGGATAAAATCTTTTGTTTCGACTGTGTATATTAGGTGTTTGTTAGGAGGCATGGAGGATTCCTGTGGGAAGAAGAGTGTGTGGTGGTGTAGCCCATCCCATGGGTAGTCAAGGTTGTTTAGCTCTTCAAGTATTTCCTCGTCATAGTGGAAGTGACGGGAATACAAGGGGTCATGAAGAGTGATATCGGTGACTGTTATCATGTGGTTGCCTCTTGGTGATGAAGAAGTAGGGGGAACAACACAAGGAGGTGGTGATGGTGTGCTTGACATAAACCAAATGTTGAAGTACTGTGGAGTACCTGTGGTAGTTGGGTGTAAAATATCCATAGGGGAATGAGTGGGAGAGTTGGGGGGATTGGGGGGTGAATCCTCAGACAAGTCATCTAAGAACCATGGAGGCGTTGGAAGGGCCTCGAGTTCAGGAGAAATGACATGAAGAACCTCTAGTGACGAGGTAAGGTCAACTATTGATGTTGTGGGTTGTTGAAGTAGTGTCAATTAGCATTGCCTGTATTCAATGATCATAGGACACTGGTTTGTAAAATGATCTAATGATTCACATAGAGAGAAAGGGCATCTCATACATTCATTAACTGAAGTGGTGACATAACAGATGTCAGTGATATTTGTTAAGGAGTATGTAACAGGACTGGGGTTGCTCTAGAAGCTTTTGCATATTGTAGCTAATGTCTGCCGAAAGCGTGGCAGTGCTGGGAAATGGTGGGTATAATGGCCATATTATGAACATATAGCGCAAGCGAATTTGGTTCGCAACCCTTTACTACTCGAATGGGGGGGTGGTAGTGGAAATGTTGGCTATAGTGGTGAGTCTTGGGGGAGTTTGATTGAGTGGAATCAAATTCCATAACTCTGGTAAAGATGGGCAGTTGCATCTTTCTCACATAGTGCGCAAGGAGGTTGGACATGTGGAGGAAGTGGAGTTGTGGGCTCCTTCTTCTTTCTCCTTCCCATAGCTGTGGCAGGGGGGTTAGTGAGTACAGGTGTAGGGGGTATGGTGGGAGTAAGGATGGGAATCGTCATTGGGATTCCTTCCATTTGGGGGCGAAGGGATGGTCGAGGGACCATCTTTGGTGGATGTAAGTACCAAACTGGAATTGCTAACACCATATTAGGTAGGGTAAGCATTGCGGCTACTTGGAATGCTTTGATGCCCAGTGGAGGGTAAAAGAAGGGGATTTGGGTGATGGCTTGGGGAACTGTCTCCCAAACTGGGATATGTCCTTGGGGAGAGGTGAAATCATGGACTGGTGGGGTCGACGAGTTCGAAGGAGGCTCTTGAGGGGGGAGTTCTACAACTAGTGGGGCGTCATATATGATAGAAGCCTCCGTAGGAGGAAGGGTATCCTTTGTGTGAGTTCCATTAGATGATACAACGCATACTTGATTGGAAGGATGTAGGAGTGGTGGTGTGCCATGGTAAGTTCCTAACAATGATGGATATTTGTAAATTCCAGGACCCATCTCGACCAGTGGGTATGCGTCGTGACTTGTGTGGATGAGAGGAAGAATGTTATCGATGTTGGCAAATGGGTTAGGCTCATAATGTGAGACTTGCTCAATAGTAATGATCTTCCCATTGTGGGGGAACATCATTGTCTGAAAGACGAAAGAGGCCACTGCCTTCATAGCATACATGTAGCTACGACCGAACAAGATATTATAATCGAGTGGGGCGTCGATAACTTCGATGTCGATGAGAATAGTCTTTCCCCCGAGTTCGACGGGGACATTTTGGAAGAGCCCTTCAAGAGATGATGGTCGTCCATCATAAGCTCGTAAGGTGATGGAAAAGGGTATGAGTTAGGGGGAACCAAGTTTCTGCCATACAGATTTGGAAATAATTCATGTAGATGCACCTTCATCAATGATACACTGATGAACTGTGATGTTCCATATTTTTACTAGTATTTGAAAAGCGAACAAGGAGGGAAGGTGAGGTTCTCTGATGTCGAGATCAAATGTAATGAGTCAAGTATCTACAGGGTCAACTTCCCCCAAGGTGAAAAGTAAATATTTCTGCTGAGTGGGACAAGTTTGAAGGACTTCTAAGATTGACATGGCAACCGGGGATTATGATAAGTCATCTGCCAAACTATAGTTATGAGTTGCCCTAGCCTGTGGGTTGTGGATATTCCTGTGCAATGGGATGCGAGGGATGCGAAGAGGTGGCTCGGTGGTAGGGCGAGGAATCACCAATGGGGGTCCTGTCAGTGTAGGGTTTGTCTCTGAAGGGATGGGAGGAGACTCAGTAGGTGCATGATACTGACGATTACATTTTTGCAGAAGGATTTCTTCCTCACTAGTGAGGAGAATTGTGCAATCTGCTGGATTGTTTGGGTTGAGGTATTGTCCCACCTAAGGTGGGGGATGTTGTGTGTCCTGTTGGCTGCTTATCACACCTTGATGTGGAATAGGATTCTATAGCATGGCATGGGGGGTTGTTGCATGTATTGTTATGGTGCCTGTTGAGGGGCAGGCGGTGTTGGAGGATGGGGTAGACTACCTAAGTCTTTCAACCGTTTGAAATCAGCGAATTGGGGGCAATGATAAGTGTAATGGCCAAAATCACCACAAAGGGCACAAGGGAAGTTGGTTTTAATAGTATTGTTATTTCTCCCTTGATGCCTATTATTATTGCCCCCTTGGGGGTTCTGATTCCCTTGGTCTTGGTTTCCCCCAGTGGGTTGGTTCTGTTGGGGTTGATTCCCGCCTTGACCTAGGTTGTTGTTATTCCTGTTTCATCCTTTATTTTTGGCATTATTCAACAGATGGGTTGGATTTTCCGTATTCATCTATTCAAAGTTTTGATATTGTTGAATGGGAGAGGGTTGAACAAAATTCACCCCAACATGAGGATGTGGGGGAGCCATGGGTTGTGGGGGACCAGGAAATGGAAAGTACGGATTCTGTGGGGGTAACAATCCGTAAGGTACATAGGAAGGCGTGGTGCTTTCACTAGTACTATAAGTTGAGGTAGAGGGAGTACCAAAACTTGTTTTAATAGGTGGATGTATAGGGGGTGCCGGTAGTGGCTCATTGATGGGTGGAGGTATAGCAACAGGGTATGGTTGTTGATAAGGGGGTGGGGGGTAATAAGAAGTGCCCCCATATGCCTGCCGGTATTGAGGTGCTCCATACATCGGTGGTGGTTGCGGTTGTGGACCGTTGTGAGTGGTGGTACCAATCAGTCCGTCTACTGAGTGAGACATCCTAGGTTTGTCTTGGCCAAATGGCACAGGCTTTGGAAGATCAGGAAGTACAGTGTATAAGTACCCGGATTGTGCATAGATGAGGTCATACTATTGAGCCTTACTGATGGCTTCCTCTTCAGATTGAGGGAAGGTGGAAGCTACATCCTTACCGAGGAGAGAGACAAGTGATCTAAGAAACCAGTCAAGACACTGTTGCATGGTGGTTTCTTCTTTGCACAAACTACGTCGCCTACGCCACTCGTGAATGTGATCAGCGATATGTGTGGTTGAGGTTTGTTTGAAATTAGAGAGTAGTTCTAGACCATTGTCATGGAAGATTGGTAATTGAAAGAAGTTCAAGAATGCTTTCGCCAAGGACTCGAAAGACACATGGGACCCTGATTTTTCCTCTACATACCATTTGGTCGACGGGCTAGTGAGTGTGCGTTGAAATAATCGCAGTCTGATGGAATCATCCATAATTCTATTGGAAGAGAACCATAGGTGAAATGTCATGACATGGTTGGCAGGGTCATCTCCTTCCTTTCCTTCAAACTTGGGTATGTCTGAAGGTAGTTTGGTCAGCATTGAAGGCCATGTGGGGCCATGCAATATAGGATCATTGGAGAGTTTTCTTACATTTGGTATGTTGAGAGAGGATAGATATGGCATCTGTAGTGGGGGGGGAGGGTTAGCTCCAGCAATGGTGTGAGTGTGTTGTGAACCTGACCCTTGAGGGGGGTTAGGTGGGTTAATACGTCCCCCTTGAGAGGAAGTTGGTCCCATGCTTCTGTGTAAAGGAGAGCAAGTGGACAGATGACCTTGGGAAGTGGACCCAAGTAATGTAGAACCAAGAAAATTTGATCCTAAAACAATAGAACTCACAGGAGTGTGTGAAGGTGGTGTCGATGAGTGGGCAAGACTAGACACTCCCCCTAAGATAGGAGGGAGGTTTAGCAAGCATCGTGAACGAAGAGGATTCTGTGGGTCCCCTATGATGTTCGACTAGCTCAGTAAATGTGTGCAAATGGTGGTGAGAGTAATAAAGAAACAAGAGTGTTTGTGTTGCAAATTTTGAACTTTACACAATATATATATCCAAATCAAAATGTAGTCAGAAGTGCATCATACATAATTTTTTTTGAAAAAGAAGCATATATGTGGATAAGTGGGTTTTGTCTTCATGGGGAATCAAAAGAAAACAAATGCTCATGTCCTAGAAGACATAACGTCCTTCCTCTCAAATAGCACTGGACCTTCCAATAGTACTCAACAGTGGGGTCTGAAGTCACCGGAAGAGAAACTAGTGAAGGATGAAATAATTGGTTATAATGAGGGGTAAACGGGGCATATCCCGAAAAAGATGGTGATATTTCCCAATAGCCACACAAAATCCAATCAAGGTGTAATTGCAACCCACAATTTCCACCTGGGTAGATGTCCTAAAATTTGTTCACTAGGTACCTCGATCAAAGTGAGGCACTTAGATTTTCGACCTAAGAAATGGGTCACGGGCTGGATCCCGTCCAAGAGGTGGGTGCCTCAAGGGGGGATACACAGAACAACTGGACCTCGACCTTCAACCCTTCACGTGTATCTCCTTGCCTTATGGTGTTAGGAACACTTGACTTGGAGGATTTTCAGTTCCCTATTTGACAACTTCTATGGTTTTGACAATGTGAGAACCAGATAACGGGGAGTTTTTTGGATGCCTATCCCCATAATCCTACCTAGACTAAAAAATTTATTTTGGCACCTCCTGTCGAGGAAAAATTAGTTATTTTTTTAGATGTAGGTGTTTTGAGAGGTTGGGGGTGTGAACCAACCTCGTTGAATTAAAATGGGAGTGGATAGTTTCGTCAAGAAAAGGGTGGGGTGTTTTCGGAATCCCTTTGGAGGAAACTTACTTTGACCTCCATGTTTCAAGAAGAAGCTATGTGAGTGATAAGTAACTTTTGTATGCGAGTGAAAGTGTGCCAATTTTTAGCAAATTAGATGTCACCTTGCTGCATGTAGACTTCGGTTGGTCCTTACAAGTGTTGATTACCTAATTAACTAAGTGCCTTTGGTACAACCTTGCGTTATTCAAAAGTACCTAGGAAGCTAGCATGTGGACATGTGGGTCCATTACTATCCCTTTAACGCCCTATTGTGATGTAATCTAAGAAAAGATTTGAAACTATCTAGATTGATCATGTGGGCATGTATGGGCCCGTTACAAAAGCTTTAAACTTTCCTAGTGATTTGATCTAAGAAAGCAAATTTCAACACTCTCCTATCTTTGTAGCATGTGGGCATGTATGGGCCCGTTACAATATTAAGATGTGTTTGAAAAATTAAACTAAGAGGAGTCCCAAGAATAGATATTGTCCTCTCCTAAAGGTTTTAATGTTCTTAAGGGAGATGAAATCGTTTCCCAATCTTTTCTGATTCTCAAGATCGCTTGGAGGTGCGAGAGAAGAGCATACTAAGCGATAGTTATTCAACTTCTAATCCCAATGCAAGTTAAATGTGATTAAAAAATGATTTCCAACTTATATTGTGAGTCAAAACAAGCCATCCATGTGGCAAAAATGAAAGCAAAAGAGGAAATTGATTTTAACCCCCTAAGTGCCTATGTGTTTTTGAGTAACCCCTTTATATGATGAGGGGACTAAGTGTGGTGTAGCTTTAAAACATGCTTGAAATCATTTTTAAGAAGGCAAGTGGCCTTCCCCACATCTCAACAACTTTACAATGGGAATTTTTGCAGAGATGCACGGGTCTCAGTGGAGATAAAGACGCACAGAGCGCATGTGTGCGAACAGAGATAAGTCAATAAGCGCAAGCACACAGAAAAGAAATGTGATTTAAGTGCATGTGCACACGATGCACGTCTGTGGGCCTAAAAACCCACGCAAAGGTGACACACGACCGAGAATTAAAAATCTGGATGGATTTCTCTCAATTCTCCTTGGAATTGGATGATTGGCAGGTCAGCTTAGGCCAGTTAGTGCACCTGCAAGTTAAATAAACTAAAATAAGAGATAGAAAAACCCAAATGGGGTAGGAAACTGATACCTTTCCCTAGTGGAGTCACCAATCTATTGCACCTCTTTCATCACCTTAGTGAGAAAAATAGAGGTTCTTGCAAGCTCAGTTGGGTTTGCTGAGCAGGACAACTACAAGGAAAAGGGTTAAAAAAAGAAATATAAAACAACAACTAAGAATTAAACTAAGAAATAAAACAACAACTAAATTTATAAGCATAGGGACATAGAGAGAAAAAGAACAATGACACCCATGTCACCAATGATAAGGCTGATATTAGTGAAAGAAAACATTGAGAAGCAAGGGGACTATGAGTCCCTTCATCCTCCAAAGGAGGGCTCTTGGACCCCCACAAGTAAGCTCTTCTTACAACTTTGAAAATGAAAATGAACATGGTGAAAGAATTCTTTGCTAATCCACTCAAGGGGTGAGATGGATTGCCCAATGCAATGATGCAAGTATACTCTTGGCAAGGATAAAAGAGTCCTCAAGAGAATAATGACAACATAACTTTGCTTTGAATTCCTTGCAAAATGAAGTGTATCCATGGACTTTTTATAGCATTCCTTTGAGCTATTTTTCAACTAGTTTGTAGTGTGTAAAGAGGCTAATTAGGGCATTTCTAGGTCTTTGACCAGCCATCCAGTCGAATCTAGTCCAGATTTGAGTGTCAAATCGGCTTGGGAGCTGAACCAGAAGTGGGTGGGAGGCTGACCACTCTCATAAATGCATTGTTTCTCAGATGCGTGGCTTTTTGCGATAACAGTCACACATAGTGCGTATGTGCACGAATCTGGCATTTCTGTTTCATGCATGTGCACGTGCACCCAGTGTCTTCATAGTGCCCTTCAATTTTTCACTATTTTTCATAGTTTTTTACACTTTATGAATGCTTTTGTGTTAATTCAGGTCTATGGATGACTTCATAACTATTTGACGATGCTGAATTCTTGTATCCATTTGCAGAAGAAATTTTAGTGATAACACCATGGATACCCTATACAAGATGCTACCCTAAGATGAATGGTTGTCCTCCTTTGGGATTAAATCTAAGAAGGAGGCATTTATTCCTCCCGCCCCATTTTTTCCTTCCCACACAATATACTTAAAATCCTACACATATATGGTTTGATGATGTCCCAACAAACCATATAGAAAGATATGCTAAAATTTTCCATCCTAGCTGCTTTATCCAAACTTAAATCCCAAATTACATGAAGAATTTCCTCCTATTATAGAAGCCAAGTGAGGACCTGATTATCTTTTGATGTGATCAATATTGGGATGTCCTATAGGAAATATCAACTATTACTATCTTATGATAGGTTATTCTTCTATGTACAGAGGTTTGAATTGTTTATATGCTTCTCCAATGAAGGTATTCATACTTTGACACTTTCTCTCGGGATTTCAATTTGATTTCCTAATGTGTCTTCTTAACTACCTAGCATGATCTTTCTTATGAAAAATTGCATGTTTTGATATCTTGATTTTAACCATAGGATCCTCAATGTCAACCTCTACTGCTAACTATAAGAGAAGAAGACATTGAGGATGAAATCAACTTATCTTCAAGACTTCAAATTCCTTTTGGCATTTTAAAATCCAAAGGAACTAAAATCCTTAATGAATCTCCTATACTTTTGGTGATCCAAAGAATTGCAACAAGATTGTTGAAATCCTAAGATTGAATTTAATTTATCAATCCAGGGACGTGCCTTTTTGATGATGCATTGTTCACTATGTGTGCAACTACACTAGTACAACTTGATTTATAAACTTAATGAGGAATGTGAATCCTAAGTCTAGCTTGAATATTATTGACCCTTTCCTTCAACAATTTTTCTCATGACCTTCACTCCCTTGCTTAAGAGAAACATAGGAAGTTATAGAGTCACTATGTTGGCTACTTCGAGGTTGGTTCAATAGAGATATATGTAGTGGGTAAGTGCATGCATCATAGGCTTGAAAATCTCTCCATCATCATGTTCCTTAGCTTGACTATAAGAATCTATTTAGGGTTTCCTATATACACTAAGGGTGAAGTGATGCTAACACTAAGAATGAAAAAATTAATCTAAAGGCAATGAGGATGCCCAATATCATCCTTTCATGTTCCTTCAACCTCAAAGGTTGGTGATATACACTCCTTATACCCTAAATCAAGAGCATAAGGAGAAGGGGTTAATGAGAGTGGTTTCCACTATTCTAGAGAGGAAGGAGGCAACATACATAAGACTGCTCAATCTATCAATCATTTCAATGAATGATCATCTCAGAATTCACGAGATAGGCTAAGATACTAAACCTAAATTGGAAGGTTGCAATACAATGTTCAAACAAGTGAATTTTTACAATTAACTTGAATAGAAATAATATGCCACAAAGAAAATTAACTTGATATAATAACATAAATGAAATTGTTGTGACAACAAAATTGCATTATCTAAAAGTGAAATGACATGAAAATAAAATTTATATAACAACCTGCATGAATTCTCTACATGAAACTATGATATACTTGCAGAAATAAAACATAACTATGTGACAAAGATAAAAGAAACCATGCAAGTGCAAGTTGATGAACATCTCCCTTGTGATTAAACCTACTTGAGAAAATTATTTGCATAACCTTAAGAATGCATATTAGTAACAATATGGGCCTCAAATTTCCACTATTTGGTGACCCATCATTACCCCCCAACAAAAGGTTCTATGCATCCTTGTGCAATAAAAAATGTCTCATGTCCATTATGTCATTTACTCTGCCTCTTTTTTTGTCCCATTATTTTTTTTCCTTGCAAGCATCCCTAAGGTCACAAGACACAAATTGAGTAATGAAAACTTTGACATGGTACCCTACATTTTTGTCTATTTTCTTTCAAATATTCCTTCTCCTTTTCCTCATACAAATTTCCTAGAGGTGTGTGTTGTTGGGAAAAATACTCTACAGACTAGCAAACTAGGGTCCGACTTGCATGCATATTTTGACCATAAAGAAATTACTTTTTAACCTACCACCCACAACTTAAACCCCTCTTTCACAATACATGCATGGAGAATGACTACTAACCTTGTTACCGACGTTCGATGTAGATCCTTCGTTGCGCTTTGACCACTTGCTTGCACTGCTCCTTCCAAAGATGACCTGCAATCAAGACAAACAACTATGCATGCATGCTACTTCTCTACTCGAGGGTTAGAAATTAAGCATAACTTAACCAAACCATAGATAACTCATGCATTGGGATGGGAAAAGTATTCTTTTATTATTTGAAAAATGAATCAACTTACAATCAAAGTCGAGACCGGCCACCGCTCCTTGATCTTGATCCTAGGCTCCTCTTCTTCTGTCCTCCAACTGCTTTGCGTTAAATATCCTTTGGCAAGAGGAAAGGCTAAAGGGTTGGGACAATGGATTACGTAAATGGGCATAGTTTTTTTGCTATATTTTTTCCTCTCCAAATGGTACCCCTACCCCTTCTTTTATAAGCTAGAAGGAGCTAGGGTTTTGGATGAACCCTCGACCATGCATGGCTGGGAGTTTCAGTTAACTGACCCATAGCTTTTTGTTTCATTGGCAACTTTCCTTTTTTCATTCTTTGTTAGGTACACGTGGGCTGTAGTGAGCCAGCCAACGTGCACACGCGTGCAGTAATGGGTTAGGGCGCGTGGGCCTTGACACAAGAGGATTTCCAAAGAGTTGTTCAGTAGATGTTTTGGCAATGAAGGGATATGAGTTTGCTTGATGCTAGGTAAGCATGTGTGGTGCAATTTAGGGTTATAACAGATGCCCCCTAATGTGTGAGGTCAGAAAAGCATCTGATGGCTGAAATAGATTAACAATCTCTTACTAATATTTTATAATGTGCTGAATGAGTGAGCCCAAGGTTCAGGAACTAGGAGGTGCCATATGCAAAATAAAAAATGTCTCACCGAGGCGGGCATACCCATGCTCGGGATAAAATAGAACCATGGATACCAATCAAATACACTGTAGATCCATGTCAAATAACTATAAAGAGTAGCCACAAATAATACACAATGGAGATACATATCGAAATCGGAAAGATATACATATATAGTACCCATCTTCTAGAAGATGATTCAGCCTGATGGTTGTACTTCAGAGCTCGAGAAACAACTTCAAAATATTCTAAAACTATGGTAGGAGTGTAATATGAGTGTACGACTACACTACCTAGAGGTCTGTGATGGCTCATCAGTTATGGACTTGATAATCTTGATGATCAGACTGAAGGCTTCAGTGATTTCAAACAAGGACTTGATTGGACGTTCAGGATGGCTGGGTATGCGGACAAGAGACATATTGCAGAGGGGTTGACTCAGGCTTAGTGACAAACTTCCCTTGGACAATAGCACGACAAGTGATAAGACTCAGGCAGCATAGATGTTAATCATAAGTATACGAAGCAGGAGGCAACGCAAACTCTCCATATGTTTGGAAGAGTAACCAAACAGTGGAGGACACAACTCTATATAGCGAGAAAAGTTCCCTAAGGTCGTACTACATCCCATAGTTTGATGATCAAACGGACAGATGTGCTTTATCCAAGGGCGAGTCATTATGCTGCCAATAAAGAAAATACTTTTCCCATCCTCTTTTTGGGCTATATTTGATTTTTTTTGTTCCTTTTGATAATTTTTGAAAAATAATAAAGGAATATTACGTTACAATGGAGGAACGAGTACTGCAAACATGTAAGCTCGAGGCACAAGGACAAGATTGATGTTCTGGTAAAATGATACTCGGGAAAAATCCTCTGGCGGCCAAAGGTGTTAAGACACATAAGAAAAATGTCACAAGGCTGGTGGATAAGGTATGCAAATGCAGTTGATAGAACACACAATGGTAACATCCTTCAATGTAAGTTTAACGAGCCCAGAGAAGGTAAGCTCGGTGGTTTTTCATATTTAGAGAATCTGAAAAAGCATAAAAGGAGACTCTGTTGGGGTACCTTTTTCGAAAATAGTCTAGTTGGTTCGAAAAAGGGATAAACTAACAATGATTAGACATCAATTCAAAACCATTTTAACGAGTGTGACAAGGACAAGCTCACTCGGCTATTTTTTCACTTTTAAGGAGTTTGAAAAAAGCTTAACTATGGACTTCGTCAGGAATATTCTTCTAGACCAATTTAACGTTTGTGAAAGAATAAGGTCACTCGATGATCTTTTCAATTTTAGGGAGTCTGAAAAGAGCTTAACTATGGATCCGTGGGGGTTTCTTTTTCATAAGTTTAGTCCCTCAGGCCCGAAATGGGAATAAAAGTATACCTGAGAGTACTCTTCTAAAGAATAAGAATTTGATAGAGTATAACTTTGTTCGTACAGTTGACCGTCTGGACCGAAAAAGGGGTAAACTACCACCGGACAGATGTGACTTCAAATTTCAGTTTAACGAGTGTGAAAGGTCACAAGATCGCTCGGCTATCTTTTCATTTATAGAGGGTCTGAAAAGGGCTTAAAAGGAGACCCGTTATATTTTTGGGAGTCCCGAGGGTAAGACAAAGAGTGAAAAAGACTCATGCAAATGAGGCTCAAACTCATATTCAGTAAAGACTATACGGAATTCCGAGCCTACAGTGTTTTTAGAAACGACATGGACACCATAATGCAACCAAGACCTACCTAGGGCATCCATGTTCTGGTAAGCTCTACCACCAAGTTGCGACACTTCTAGAGCAGATATGATGGTTTCGTGTCATAACCGAATGGGATCGATCCTATAGCATAAGAAAAAGGAAACGAGATGCAAAATTTGGGGTGGTATCCTAGCCTATATGCTCAAGTTGATTTTTTTTGAAAAAAAAAAAAAAATTATGGACCGTCGATATTTTCTCGAAACTCAAAAAAAATTGTCCCAACACCTGATCAAATCCCTCCCATATAATTGCTAGATCACTCTAAATGGTTTTTGGTATAAATAAACTGATAAGGGGGGCCAAAAAAGTGACAAAAAGAGGCCAAAAAGTCTATAAATAGAAGCTGGCAGCTCATTATCACCATTGCTGATTTGAAAATTGACTCTGGAGCCAAAATACCCCCTTTTCCAAAGATAGTGATTATGGGAGCTACAGTGGACAAAATGAACTTATTCTTGGACCAAGTAAGTAAAAAATCCCTTATATAGCTATTCAATACTTCAATTTAGTCATTTAATTATTTTTTGGGTGGGCGTCGACCTTAAAAAGGTCGGCCCTAGGTACACGCGGGCTGTCTAGAGACAACCCACCTGTACATGCGTGCAGAGTAAATTATGCATGCGTGTACATGCAACTGTCACCTATATAGCCTGTGTGTACCCCCCTTATTGATGGAAAAGCAAACTAAAAGAAGTATTGACCCTCCTTTACCTTGTTGTGTTGGCAGGATGTATGTCCAGTGGAGGGAGAGGTAGCATGAGGCAATCAGTGAGTTGGTTGTTGCAGATCTGAATGTTGTGGCCGTGTTAATGCAATGCGGTTTACTCAAATTATTTTTATGTCCATTTATGCGCGTGCAACCAAGGCTACTGAATGCCTTGATTGATTACTGGCATCCTGATGCAGAGGCCTTTATGCTAGAGGGGCAATCATTGGTTCCCACCAACGAGGACATTTACTTTCTGACTGGCCTCTCAAGGAGAGGGGACCCAGTCAACTTCCAGACTTTTTTTGCGGGGCCGAGCAAGATCTCGGAGTTGATAGCTGAGTACTGTGAGGCTGGGATGGAACGTATGGGTTCCCAGGTACCCATTAGCAATATTACCAACTTAGCACTACAGACTATCTTGTTAGTTATTGGGTAGATTACTGGCTCAGTCGTCGTGCATCAGGCTTCGCGCGCACAGATGAACTGTGCCATCCAGTGCATGAATGCACAAATTTCTGATTGTAGTACCACACTGGTGGAGTGTATGAAGAGGCAATTGACATATTGTCGATAACAGACACAGAGGAAATTCGGGTTTGGGACTATCTTGTGTTTGTTCTTTTTTGAGAGAGTTTCATGTTTCAGTCCTTGGGTTGTAGTATGAGGACATCTGGCCTCTTTCCCTGCAGTGTGTAGATGGGTAGTGTTACTGCTGTGACAGGGTGGTGGAAGGACCGTTGAGGCCTTTGATGATGACTTCTTTGCTTGGCTGTCATGACAGATCCTTGCTATCAAGGACTACCCATATGTAGAGATAGACTTCTTTAGAGATCCAGAGATACCCGTGCCTCCTGGTGAGGAGCGAGGGGAAATGGGTAAGTCTCCACCTTTGTAGTTTCTTTTGTTTTCATATGTAATTTTTATGTCTTTTTATTATATATATCATTTTTCGTATTCCAGAGTATTTGATGGGTAAAAATTTATTGCATGCAAATGTGGGACCCGTGTGACCTGCCAACTATGCATGGAATAGGCATCTCTCACGGTCGGAAGCCGCGGCTGCTGCCGCTGGGGGAGCAGCAGTAGAAGGGACCTCCTAGCAGGAGAGACCGAGAGGGTCCTTAGGTGAATTGAGTAGAACTTTACTGCTCTCACTCGCACAGTCCTGATGGCAGAGATAGAGGACCTGCCGCCATCCATGCAGCCTCATGTTGTGGGGGCACCTCGTACATGGGTCCATTTGTTTAGGAATTTAGCCTGTGCTGTAGATGATTATAATAGGGCCCATAGGCCCTAAACAGACTCTAGACTTTTTATGTGCCACAAGCACCTTGTTGTATATATTTTTTGAGGGCATAAGCCAAGTGACTCGCTACTATTCCCATTTTTGAGGCGCTTGCGTCCATCTATGTACTCTAGTGATTTTATGATGTTTATATATGGTTTTTATATTTTTTGTGTCTTATGGATTATGTGTGCAAAAATGTATTTACATGCCTATGTCCATGGTCTTTTTATATGTGGGAAAGATGCCAATCTAAAATTTGATTAGCTAGAGTATCTGTAATTTGGTTTAATCTCCTAGGAACATGAAAATATGTAATATAATCAAAGTTTCGTTCTAAGAGACATACCCTAAGGAATCGTCGGTGTAAAGTTGGATCATGAACCCGGTATACTCTATTTAGCTGTGACACAACCAGTTGAGCGTCGAGATAGACCCGGAGATGAGAGATACCCAATGGCAAGGCGTCACGAAGAAACTCAATAAATGAACTATACTCAGCGACATTATTTGTGGTGTCACATAAGCATATACCTCCGGAAGATAACAACTGACCCTGAGGCATAAAGATTACCCAGGCCGCGGAGGCAAGCCTCCATGTGTGTCGAATAGCACCATCTGCATACCCAACGAACACCTCAGACTCACTTGACATCTACCATATTGATGAAAGATAACATCAATGACACGTCCATAACACTTTAAAATAAACTTAAAAAGTAATAGTACAAAGACTATATATATGTTACAAAAAGTTACCCACAGTGACCTATCTATGAGTAATACTTCTTGAGGTAGAGCCCATTTCTAGGCTCCGCCAACTCATTCCCTTCAAAATCAACCAAATGCTAAGCACCCTTTTTTAATACCTCCTTTATAATGAAGGGTCCGAACCACATGGGTTTAAACTTTCCTGCCCCCAGAGGGTCCTTGTCTTGGTCATAGACCAGGACAAGGTCGCCCTCAGAAAAAATCTGAGGATGAATGGACCTATCATATTGACACTTGACCTTATGTTTATGAGCCTTGTTGGCCAGGGCCGCGTCATGATGCTGCTCATCAAGATGCTCAAGGTGTACTAATCGTTCTTCAAGTGGAGAAGTGTCTGGCAATAACTATATTGCCAATTTCGGAGAGGGGATTTGACATTCGATGGGCAAGACTGCCTCCAGCATGTAAACGAGTTGGAAAGGTGAGAAATCAGTTGCAGTCTTAATAGATGTTCAGTAAGCCCATAATGATGAGTATAACATCAAATGCCAATTTGACTTGGCTGAGTTGATAGTGCGTTGTAGAATCGTCTTAAGAGTTTTGTTTACAGCTTCCACCTACCCATTGGCTTGGGGGTATTAAGGTGATGAATGTTCCTGCCGTAACCCAAGCTTTGATGTTAATTCGGTCATAATTTGGTTCTAAAAGTGACTGCCATGGTCAGTGAAAATCTCTCTCGGGATGTCGAACTGTGCTATAATCTGGTTGAATAAAAAGAGAGTTGCAGTCCCTCCATCATATTTAAACGTTGGCATAGCTTCAACCCACTTAGTGAAGTAGTCGACAGCTACGATGATATAGCGGTGCCCCCTTGCTAACGGGGGGTTGCGTGTAGTGTAATCAATCCCCCACTTAGTGAAAGGACCAACTATGATGATAGGAAACATAGGAGTGGGATGTGCCCTCATCTTTTGAGAGAAGACTTGGCATGGATGGCACTTCTTTATCGATTCGATACAATCTTTGATAAGTGTCGACCATAAGTAACCTACTCATAGAATCTTTTGGGCTGTTTCCAACCTAGATAAATGACCACCACAAGCTCCGGTATGACAGTCATTGAGCACTATGATGGCCTCCTCATGAGTGAGACATTGACACAAGATGTAGTCTACACCTCTCCGATACAACGTATCATTGAGTATGAGATAATTCTTAGCCTGATGGTGTATCCGCCGATGCTCGTCATGAGAAGAAGAGGTGGGGCACTTTAAAGTATGGAGATAGATAAGTATATCTCTATACCAGGGATCTAAAGATGCAATCAAAAACATATCCCCCCGGATAGGAAATTCCTCAGGAACAACGTCACCTGACTCAACCGGAAGTTCCAAAATAAGCTCTATGAAGACCAATGACTTTTTGGACTTTGTTGAAACGAAGTCTAAGTCAAATTCTTGGAGGATGACCATCCATATACTGATTTTTCTGCCTATAACTCGTCATGTCAACATGTATTGGAATGGATTCACGGCAGCAATGATGATGGTCTTGCGAAACAAAACATAGTGACGGAACCGTTGAAAAGCATGAACTGTTGCCAACGTAAGTTTTTCAATATGAGAATAATTGAGTTCCGGTCCTATGAGGCCTTGACTTAGGTAATAGATAACGTATTTGGAAAACAAATCATCTTCCTGGACTAAAACCATGCCTATAGTTGACTCTGCGGCAGCCAGATATAATAAGAAATCTTTGTTGTAGTTAGGTGGCCATAGCGGAGGCGCGGTTGTGAGGGCGTGTTTTAATGCATCAAAAGAGTGTTGAGCGGCTTTGTCCCAAAAAAAAGGAATGTCTTTCTTTAGCAAATGCATAAATCCCTTGGTGATTTCGGCATAGTTGGCGATGAAGCGTCGTAAGAAGTTCTCCTTACCTTGTAGACTTTGAAGTTGTAAGATTGTGCGTGGGGGGGGGAAACTGGATTATTGCCTCCACCTTAAGAGGATTGACCATGATCCCTGTTGTTGAAACGATGAAACCTAACAAACTTCCTAACGTTACGCAGAAGCTGCACTTGTTGGGATTCAAGCGAATCCTGAAGTAGCGACAACGTTCGAAGATTAGTCTAAGGTGCGTAGGATGATCCTTTCTCTTGCGAGAGCATGATGCTAAATCATCTAGATAGGCCTCGACTATATGTTTGAGGTTGTGAAACGCAAAATACATGGCCCGCTGGAATGTGGCTCCAACATTTTTAAGGCCAAAAGGCATCTTACGATAGGTGAATGTACCCCACAGACAAATAAATGTCATTTTGTGTTGGTCTTCAGGTTTGATTTGGATTTGATTATAGCCCGAAAAACCATCCATGAACGAAAAGGATTCACACCGGCACATTCATCAATGATCTGGTCAATGAATGGTGTTGGAAAATTATCTTTGGGACATTCCTTGTTCAAATCATGGAAATAGGTACATACACGAATCGTGCCTTGTTTTTTATTGACTGACACGGGGTTTGACACCCATTGAGTCAAATGAATAGGATAAATGAAACATTCCTTTAGCAATTTCTCAACGTCAATCTTGATGGATACTACTTTCTTAGGATTGACTGGACAAAGTTTTTTTTCTAACAAGCTTAGCATCAGGATACATTGTGATTTCATGTTCAACTATTTTCGGATTGATACTTGGAATTTCCTCATAATACTAGGAAAAAACATCGTGGAATTCTTTGAAAAGATACATGTAAATATGAATCTCTTCGGGGGAGAAATCTGCTCTGACGAAGACATTCTCCACAATGTTAGGGTTTCGGGAGATGTTGATAGGTACAGTTTCAGCGATAGTTGCCATATTCCCCTCAGCATAAATTTCTTGTGTAGCTAAGAGATTAATAGGACATGGCTGATCTCCCATCATGGTAACAATGAATTCTCCTGCCTCGATTCGGCTTAACTCTGGGAAGAAATATGATCTGTGATGAAGATGTTCCCAAGGTTTGTCCAGACTAGTCATTGCTTTGATTACTACTTCGTCAGAAGGCAAGACTAAGACTAACGAATTGGTGTTAGCAAGAGAACCCTGAGCCCAAATAGGCTCTAGAAGTGGATCTAACTCTTGTGCAGGAGTCGGATTAGGGTTAGTTGAAGCTTGCTGGACTAAAGAGTACACTACTTCAGCGGCCGACAAGGGCATGGACATGCCTGAGTGCCATGTCTCATCCATCATGGCTGATGGGGAAGGAAGAATCCAAGGATCCTCAAAGTATGTCGTGTGGAACGACGAAACTTGGAAAATCTCAACCTTATGGTGATTAGATATAAATTTGACATCATTGTGAGGAGGTGGGTAATCGAAGGTACCCATCAAGGATGGGCACAAACGAACTCCTACGTTAATGAAACCTGGTTGAGGATTATCAATCATGGGGACCGTGGATGCCCCCAAAGCTGGGTCAGGTTTGTTGGGTGTGTGTTATATTCTTTGCATGTGTGTGTGTGTGGGTGTGTCAGATACGAAAACTACATCTGATTTGTAAGATAATCCCGGATTAATGGATTAGGGTTTTGGTATCTACGGAATACCTAAAAACATTGTATATATTGTATGGCGAATGGTGAAATTCGATATAATGAAAATAAGAAAGGTTTTGTCGGTTGAGGGTTTCCAGTAAAAATCTCTGTGTACTCTATGTATGAGCCATTGATTAATTTCTGTATTTCTTAAGAATCTATAAGCATTGCTTTACTTCGTAGGTTTAAAACTTACATGTGGTATCAGAGCACGTTTTTGGCTTCAGAGGGACGCCTTTGTTGCTAAGGGTTTCGCTCGGTCTTGATAGATCAAGTTTATCCTGGGTCTATGATAAACCTGGGTTCAGTGGGAGCTTTTGCAGTGGAGATTTGAGTAAAGTAAGAGGAATGGCGAGCTCATCTAGAATCGAGATAGAGAAGTTCAATGGTAAAAACTTTGAGCTATGGAAGCTCAAGATGGAGGACCTTCTTGTAGACAAAGAACAATGGATCGCTGTGGATCCTAGTACACAGCCTACTGGTACACCATCTACAAGCACACAGGCTACTGGTACATAACTTACCAGTACACAAACTACTAGTACACTAGTTAATGGTATGTCAAAGGAAGATTGGGACAAGTTGGACAGAAGACAAAGGAGTACCATTTAAATCTGCCTGGCAGATTCGGTGTTGTTGAATGTCTCGGGAGAATCTACAGCCAAGGAACTATGGGATAAGTTAGGGAATTTGTATCAATCAAATTCCCTAGTAAACAAGTTGTTTCTTCAAAAGAAGTTGTATCATCTTAGGATGGAAGATGGAGATTCTGTGACAAAACATCTAAATGCCTTTAATACTCTGGTAAGTCAACTTGGATCTGTTAATATTACGATTGCAGAAGAAGATAAGTG
>ML784579.1:118835-150120 GCA_009831015.1 Picea engelmannii | reverse complement strand
GACTATATAATCCCCTGGACCCCTGGATGCAAAGAAAACAACAAGTGGGAGAATGTTGGGTGTGTGTTATATTCTTTGCATGTGTGTGTGTGTGGGTGCATCAGATACGACAACTGCGTCTAACGATCCCTTCACCTAGATCTATGTCGTGTGCGCTGGGAACTTTCCTATGTGGATCCCAGGGGGGGCAGGTATGCCCCCCCTGGTTACGCGCAGGGTTCAGGGCAGCGCCCCGAAATTTGTTTTTGGGCAGTTTTTGCTATTTTTAGCGGATTTTGCTATTTTTAGCTGATTTGTAAATTAATCCTGGATTAAGGGATTAGGGTTTTGGTATCTACGGAATACCTAAAAACATTGTATATATTGTATGGCGAATGGTGAAATTCGATATAATGAAAATAAGAAAGGTTTTCCCGGTTGAGGGTTTCCAGTAAAAATCTCTGTGTACTCTGTGTATGAGCCATTGATTAATTTCTATATTGCTTAAGAATCTATATGCATTGCTTTACTTTGCAAGTTTAAAACTTACAAGGTCTAGAGAAGGACAATTGATCGATGATCACTATCCGACCCTCGTGTGGAAACAATAAGAATCAGAAAATTGTAGCAACCACAGCTTGCATAGCATAAGTCAAACGGTATCCTAACAAGAGGTTATATTCGAGGGGAGCATCAACTACTTCCACTTCGATGCACACGGTTTTCCCTCCTAACTACACAGGGAAAGAAGGAACGATGCCATGTGGTCGGAAAGAACGACCGTCGAAAGCAGTGAGGAGAGTAGGTGAAGGAGACAAAGTGGGCTGGCTAATGGCCTTCCAACATGCTAATGACATAACACATGTCGAGGCACCCTCGTCGACCACCGTGTGGAAGATATTTTGTGTAAAAAATTTCGTGGGATGAGCCACTACTATCTGAAATGCTACGTGGTAAGGCAGACGAGGTTTTAAGTCGATTGTATCTAACATGATGGTACCCAGGTTACAAGTCTCAGTAGAGCCTAAAGAAGTTAACAAGGCTTTCCTCTGAGCAGGGCAGCTTTGGAGGACCTCCAAAGAAGACATCGCACAAGGGGTTTGTGATAAATCCTCCACCACAGAGTAATTATGGGCAGCCCTTGCGTTTGGGTTGTGAGAAGATTTTTTAAACGCACCCTTTGGAATGTGTGTCATTGTTTCTCCTAACGTCTTCTCAATCTGTAGAGGAAGATATGGGAGCTCAGCTTCTTTACCCTTCTCAGAAGTGCTTGGTTTACTATAGTCGTGCACTGTATTCATTATGAAAGCATCACCCCCAACCATATATACATTCGTGGATGAGGGATTGTTTGGAGGAGGGCAGGTTTCTTGGCTGCCCCCTTCAGCACTTGTAGAGGTTTGAGTTAAATTTTTCCCATGTTGAAAAGGATTAGTTAACACTGCTTGTTGTTGCTGTGTGACAAAATTCTGGGCCTCTTCAAGTCGGGGACAAAGATGGGTCCAGTGGTATTTTGCACACAAGTTGCATGGATACCTCACCTTCCATTTTTCTGTGGTGTCCCCGCCATCATTATCAATGGGTTTTTTATCCCCCTTACCCTTCTTTCATTGTTTTTTCTTCCCTTCAGGCTGCTAGGTGGCCTTTGGGTTAGTCGATTGCACGGAGTGTACTTCCAACATTTGGGTAGGAGGAGCAGCCAAAGCAGTAGTCTGGCTAGCCGCTGAGTGTTGGATAGATAACTATTGCAATTGTTTTGTCAATTGCTCAACGGGCTTGGTTTGTTCTGAACCAACAATACCATCAGCATGTGGTCCAGCTCTCTGTCTAGTTTTACCCAATATCGATCGTGGTGCATCTGGTAGGATGTTATATAATAAACCAGACTGAGAATAGATGAGCTCAAACTGTTGAGCCCTCATGATGGCATCTTCTTTGGAGAAAACTCCGGAAGTCGCGACGTCTTTGGATAACTGTGGGACCAAAGACTTAAGGAACCACTCAAGAAGGAATGTTGGTGGGACTAGTACTTTGATTAGACTCTTTTGGCATCTCCATTCTCGGATATGATTAGAGATATGGTCCATTCTTGTCTGTTCGAAATTGGAGAGAAAATCTGTGCCAGCGTCGTATCTCACAGGTAACTGGAAATGGTTAAGGAAGGCCATCGTCAGTTCTCCAAAAGAAGAGTATCGTGAGCGATCGAGCTCGATGTACCATTTCGCGACACTCCTAATAAGAGTGCATTGAAAAAATCATAATTGTACGGAGTCATCTTTCAATGAGTTAGATGAACACCAAAGATGAAAGGTAGTCACATGATCACCTAGATCTTCATTAGGCTTGGCCTCGAACTTTGGAATGTCCGAAGGAAACTTCATTGGCATAGGATGCCAACGTGGATCGTGACAAATAGGATCATTTAACAACCTTGTCAAATCTGGCAAGTGTAACATCGCCAGGAATGGTAGTTTGGGTTGCTAATAATAAACTGGGAAAAATGGTCCTGGAGTTTGACTAGCACCAGGTTGCCAGGAAAAGTTTGGCTGCTGGCCTGGATTCTGGTAGAAACCATGGCCTTGACCAGCGTAAGGGTTTTTCATCTGTGGAGACATCATCAGCTGATTTCCCATAAAGGACATAGGATGTTGGGCATGCATCATGTTTGAAAGACTTTGGGAATGATTACCCCATGCCGGTTCTGATGGGAGAGGAATAGAAGTCTGTCCAGGGTTCCATTGATTGTGGAAAGAATTACCCCAGAACGACATTCCAGAGGAGGGAATGGATCCTTGTCCTAAGTTCCAAGGTCCCGCTATATGTGCCCCTGGCGCAGGAATAGTACCCTACACCATAGTAGACTGTCCAAAAATGGGATTTCCCCTAGATGGGAAAGTGGAGGATGAGAAAGTGTTGTTACCAAACATCCCATTCCAAACAAATGGTGATGAACCTACCGACATACTGTGCACAGGTGTTCCTTGACTCCCAGCTCCAAATAAATTAGTGTGTGCAGGCTGCCCGACGGACTGCTGATGCGGACCACCAAGCGAAGGGGATGAAGGAGGGATATGACCTCCGGTGTAAGGAAAAGCATTGAAAGGGACAAGAGTGCCCCCAAGTTGACCTTTCAGAGGAGTGTTAGAGCTCCCTACCCCCAGACCCAAAGTCTGTAAAGTGGAGTAAGTGAGTGCAGGACTTGTACCCAAACTAGGCATACTGTATGAGAACGGAGGGCCTGTCGCACTAGGTGTGAAGGGGGTTGTGGCTGCCGCCATAGACAGGGTCGGTCCACTGTGCGACGTAGTTGTGGCCGAGACCATGGTGGATCGAACTGAAAATGGTAAGTTAGGAGATGATTCTCCTGTGGTAGCAACTGTGGTGGGAATGGAAGGATTCCCAGAAGAAGTAACAGCGTTTGTTTCCATAGCTGTGTGAGGCACTGATAGGATTTTGTAAAATTGGATTGGTACAATAACCGATGGCCAGGTATTAGTGGTTAGGGTTTCAACCAAGCCAATATTGGCAGTTGATTCCTCTGGGAGTTGTTCAGGCACAATGGTTTGTAACCCGGTCACTTCGAAAGACCCTTGTTGGTCTAACTTCCGCCTCAATGGTGGCGGGGGTGACTCCAGTATAATCAGCGGCAGGCCTAGAAGCCTTTGTGACCAACAAAGCTTAGGATCCTCCACTATGTGAGAAGATCCAAGACATGCTAAGGTATTCTACACCTTCAAAAAGTAACCCACACTAAAAGAAGCCCCTAAGAGATAAGACAAGCAATCACAAAACTTAGTTGGAAGAACAGTTACAACAACCAACACTAGAGCAACTTACCGGTGCAAGTGCAACTCAAAAATGGAAGCACCCTCTAGGTATACTCTGCAAAGCATGGCCTAATGTCTATCCTAGGTACCATGGTATACCCCCACAGTCACCTGTGCATGTCCCTAAAAATATTGGCAACTAGGTTTCCAGTACGCGAACAGTCACCAGGTGGGTACAGTCGATAGTCAGGTAGACCACAATGAGAAGGGTATCAAGCCCGAAACCTGTCAAGGGTATCGAGAGAAAATGGTCCGAAAGAAAAATGAAGACCTCGAATGGATTCGAGACCCACAAAGCCCCATGGAAGATGCAAATGATGGAATCCCAAAACAAGCCCTCGATATGTGTTCTCCACTACGATTGGTCTGGCTTTGGAGGGGGTATCTCTGCTACCTTTCTGCACATGACCTCGTGTTTATCCCCTGTGTTAGAGGGGGGTCCCGGATAACTTCCATGAAACTGGACTTCTACACTCCCTATCACAGATTCTAATGTTTGGTTTTGAATGGCCTTGGAGAGTTTCCTCTCCAACCTAATCCAAGGCCCTAGTCCTGAACTAGTTTGTGAACCCTGCAAACAAAAAGTCTAATAGATTTTAAATTATCGTTGCTTTTAAGGATTTTTCTTACGTCAAGGGGTATGGAGGTGAAACTTATGGTGTATAAAGATGAAATAAAAAATGAATGAAAAAAGATGGAAACAAAAGACTTTTTCTAAATGCAAAAATTTTCAGCAACTTTTCACAAAGAAAGATTTCTTTTTCTTTTCAAATTTTCTAAGATTTTATGCAGCAAACATTAAGGAATTTCTCTCGACTACGAGCTACTTATGCTCTAAATGCACTGCAAAAACTTATGAACCAAAAGACTTATCCCTAGCTAGTGATGCAGAAACACACTCTTCAAACAAAGAAGAAAATGAAAAGAGATTTTTTTTATTATTTAAGTGCTAATAAAGCAACAAAGGGAAAATATCGACAAGCACAAAACCAAGAAAGACAAATTCTGGCTTAAAGAGCAGATCACAAAGAATCAGAGTAAAGGCACATAATGGCAATAAAGAAAACAAACACTCTTACGCTTGCCTAAAAACCATAAAGAAAAATATATTTTTTTTCTATATTTTCTATTCAACTATCAACTGAGAAAAAACAAGCTAAGGGCAAGATGACCTAACCTACTGACTGTT
Source organism: Picea engelmannii (assembly GCA_009831015.1). Lineage (NCBI taxonomy): Eukaryota > Viridiplantae > Streptophyta > Pinopsida > Pinales > Pinaceae > Picea > Picea engelmannii. The sequence goes on along the minus strand of ML784579.1, from coordinate 145,125 downwards.
CAACCCTAGACTCAAACACCTGAGAGGGATACTTTTCATCAAAGGAGGGGATGACTGCTCCACCCTGAACAAAAAGTAGCCTGTCAAGCACGCTATTGTCACTAAAACAGCACGTGTGTAAACACGTGCTAAGCTGAAACAGGAAGTGTGTACATGCGGGCTGACCTTGTATAGGCCGCATGTATGTATAAATTCTAAGACAAAAATAAAAACAGACAACCCAGACTAGGAAGAGGCCTTTGGTATTGATAATCAGGGTCCCTTGAAGGCTTGGATTCTCTTTCTAACAGAAAAAAAAAGAATGCAAGGAATAATAAGACGAAAAAATCAATTTGAGACAGGACTATGAACCAGCAAGACTCAGACAGGATTCCAGAAAACCCCCTGAGAATGTATAATTCTGATAGGGAAGAGGAGGACCACCTCTAAAGTTCTCTGAACTCCTACATGCTACTGCTACCTCTACAGCTAGTGTTCACACGTGGGCTGTGAGAGGATAGGGCGTGGGTACACGCGTGCAGGCCTTCTGCAGGCTGCGTGTACCTATGTTTGTCCCGACAACTACCGTCAAGCAAAATTTAGGGGAAAATGGTATAAAGAACTAGGCTCCCTGCTAGCTCAGACCTAACAGAAAATAGATAGGAAAAGAAAAATAGAAAATCTAATCTTTTAAACTACCCAAAAACTTTAAACAAATCCAAAAACCCTAAAGAGTATAATCCCTAGTATGGTCGCCAATTCTGTTGTTGGGAAAAATACCCTACGGACTAGCCAACTAGGGTCAGACTTGCATGAAGATTTTGACCGTAAAGAAATTACTTTTTAACCTACCACCCAAAACTTAAACCCCTCTTTCACAGTACATGCATGAATAATGACTACTAACCTTGTTACCGGCGTTCGATGTAGATCCTCTGTTGCACTTTGACCACTTGCTTGCACTGCTCCTTCCAAAGATGACCTACAATCAAGACAAACAACTATGCATGCATGCTACTTCTCTACTCGAGGGTTAGAAATTAAGCATAAATTAACCAATCCATAGATAACTCATGCATTGGGACAGGAAAAGTATTCTTTTATTATTTGAAAAATGAATCAACTTACAATCAAAGTCGAGACCGGCCACCGCTCCTTGATCCTAATCCTGGGCTCCTCTTCTTCTGTCCTCCAACTACTTTGCGTTAGATATCCTTTGGCATGAGGAAAGGCTAAAGGGTTGGGACAATGGATTACATAAATGGGTAGAGTTTCTTCACTATATTTTTTCATCTTCAAATGGTACCCCTACTCCTTCTTTTATAGGCTAGAAGGAGCTAGGGTTTTGGATGAACCCTCGACCATGCATGGATGGGAGTTTCAGTTAACTGACCCATAGCTTTTTGTTCCATCGGCAACTTTCCTTTTTTCGTGCTTTGTTAGGTACACACGGGCTGTAGTGAGCCAACCAGCATGCACACGCATGCAGTAATGGGTTAGGGTGCGTGGGCCTTGACACAAGAGGATTTCCAAAGAGTTGTTCAAAAGATGTTTTGGAAATGAAGGGATATGAGTTGGCCTAATGCCAGGTAAGCATGTGTGGTGCAATTTAGGGTTATAACAGTGTGGGATTTACTGGGAGAGGAGGATTGAATCTTATCCCGATCTATTTGAGCTTGATTTTACTCAAAGACTCCTTGTAAAATTGAGACCTATGTAGGGTAGCTTATAAATTATGAGGGGAGTGTGGTTATATCCTCTAAAGATCAATATGAATCCCACTACATATGGCTTGGAAAGCTTATAGTGCACCTTCCCTTGAAATTTTGAATGTATCTTCAACATGGGAAATTGCCTCTCTTTGTTTCCCCTCTAGGATGGGCATTAGCTCTATGTCGAATGTGAGAGCTATGTTGCTACTAATGAGTTCCTATGGACTGGTGGATTCAACTATATTCCATAGGTGGTTGACAATTTTTTCTTTTCTATACATCTGGAACTTAGTAGCTCTAAGTTATTCATGGTGGATACATGAGCACCGTTGGAAAAAAAATTAGGTTTTATAGTTTTTTGAGATCCCATTGGCACCCTTATAGAAACCATATGGCATTATGTAATACACTTCCAACCGTGGAACAATCTACTGATATTTTTGTTTCTTGTGACCAACTAATGGAGTGAAGGGATATTCAAAACTTCTTAAGAAGTGTAGCTTTTGTGGAAAGGGAAGAGGAATTGCGATCTATTGTTAGAGTCCACTTTATAATCACATAAGCAATTGAAGAACACCCTTTGAAAATGGATTTATTTGTAGTTTGAACATGGAAAGTAGAGACTAAGATTAAGAATAATGGAAGATTCGAGTAGGCAGTGATGAAGTAATTCTAGAATATGTGGATAGCATTGAAATTTCCTTTTATGTGAAATAAAGAATTTGATATTTCAAGCAAAGAGTGGATTCATTCCTCCAAGTTTTTAATTAACTAGGTGGCAATGATTCTCAATAATCAATGGAAATTGTTGAGAGAAGACAAACCTTCTGGAAAATATTTTCTTAAAAGATCCATGAGAGCCTTGGTAATTGTAACCGATTACATATTGAGTTAACAAATGAAGCCTCTTCTTCTAGTTGGATTTTTCCCATAGGGTTTCTCCAAGGTAATTATCTATGTACTATCATGTCTACTTTTAGTATTTCTTGCACCAAGTTCATTACATTTCTTGCACCAAGTGGTAAGGTGTTCAAGAACCATTTTATACATGTCTATATTCTTTATATTTCTCTCTTATAAGTTTTAGTTGAAGGTACTTTATAATTCTTAGATAATTATTATGTTGTATCGCAAGTAGTGGTGAGTGATTTGAAATAGAACAATTGGTTGACTAGAGTGGAGGAGAAATTGGATTGGTTGAATCATCCCCAAAAATGCATGACAAGTGGTAGTATCAATATATACATAGTAATTTTCTTCGATATAAATGTTTCCCAGTCTTCTATGTAGGTTCGGTGTCTATTAGTTTTTTAACAAAAACTTACTAGTTCATTATTTAGAGACATGCATTTTGTTAGTAAAATCATGGCTATAGAAAAAATATTCATGAAAGACACATTTATTATGTACGTTATTTGTTTCTTTTTTCTTCCAAAATTAGTCATATAGAAACATGAGTGCTTAGAGGTTTTTTATGTTTTAAAAATGTGGTGGACCATGCTTTGTCATTAATGGTTCCATGGAGCATCTTTTCCTTTCATAAAAAAGGCAAAGGCCTCATATAAACTAATTATATAATTATTCATGGAGGAAGCATGTCAAGAAAGAATATAGTGATTTCAATGATTGGTGAAGAACCTTGAAAAAGAATGACCTAATACATAATTGTAAAAGGAAATTTTAGATCCAAAATAAGCAGACTTTTCACCCTCAATGATGTGAATGTTGCTTCAAGTGATTTCAGGATTTGTGGTTCTTTTTCACTAATTCAAATAGTTTTGGAAGCAAGGAAGAAGGTGGTTTCAACTCTTACTTATTATTAGGATGATTTTGTCTAGAGAGGATTTAAATTTTCTTGTGACTCTATTTTGACATGGAAAGTACAACATTCTAACATTTCACATATGGGTAGATACATTCTTAATTTTTTCTTAAAAATGAACTCTATATGGAGAGATCTATGAGATGGGGAATTTGAACATGGAGATCCCAATCTATTCTTACACGAGAATTTGGAATGGTTCAATTGGATTGTATTTTCATATAAGAACTTCAACAAGTAATAATTGTATAGTCTTAACATTCATGTATACATTCCTACTTTGGATGACTAGCTCTTGCATAATAAAAATAGTTTTGAATCAACATATCATATCAATTATGTCAATTTTTTTAAGTTAACATATTTTTTCTTAAAAAGTTAACTAGATGTCGAACCATTATTGATTTTGGATCCTAGTAAATGTTGAACCCCTTTTTCTTAAAAAGTTAACATGTATCTAGTATTCCATCCATTAATAAAGGTAATAAAAAGGTCAACGAGGAGGATGTGGTTACTGGGAACAAAAGGTCACAAGGTCACTGTCCTACACCCAAAAAAAAAACTGGAAAGTCATATTAGATGCTTCGTGTCAACACAAAATAGTTTGAAAACATCTCGTTTGATGGAAACATCAATAATATTAAGTATGGAAAGTTAATCCAAGGTATCTTCTTCAAGTCAGAGATGTTGTTGGTAGAGATGAATCAAAATGATCAATATTTCCAAAGGGATAGAGTATAAGGGAATAATAGTAGTGGAGTAGATAGACCTAGGGTCAAATTGGATTTGTTACCCTTAAGGATAAATTTCCAGTTTTAATCTATCTCCCTAAGTCATGAAAAAGAGTCAAAGGCTCATTATTTATGGGAGTTGATATTAAAAAAATGGTGGAAGTGGCCACATATTTCAATTGTGAAGGAGGTTTTTCCAACTAACTAATAGGGATAGACTATATATGTATGATCCAATAAAGGTGATACATTATCTTCGGTCAAATGTGGTTGTGGATCATAATATGAGAATTGATTGATGGTGACAATGAATCCTTCATGTGGAAATTGCATCACAAAAAGAGTAAGGAATTAAGACTTTCACGATGTTCATACAATTTTTCCTAAGAAACGGGTTGGATTTTGTTGGGTGTGTGAGTGATGTTTGAGTCTGGAAACCATCCCACATTGTCAAGGAATACAAACAGTCTATCCATGTCAAATTTCAGTGCATACATAAACATTTTGAAAAAAATTCAACATTGGCCCCATTCACAGGTCATTGTTGCCCATCATGTACTCTATCCCTATTACAATGTCTTTTAATAGTTGTTTCCTTTAACATTCGACCAAGAAAATTAAAACAAAATGAGGATGAGCCGGGTTGATATATAGAGTGGGTGTGTGAGTAATATTTGAGTCTGGAAACCCTTCCTGACTGGCCTGATGGAGATGAAATGTGGCCACATAGGCAGCCACATAGGTTGATGAAATGCCTCTACAACCCCAAATTTCATTAGATTCATGTTGGGAAATATGTTTCATGAAGTGATACTTGAACTCACTATCACCTAAACTCCCTTCCTTCTAAACTTAGTTTCAACCTATAAGACAACTCTTTGCAAGCCTCTGAAACTTACCCCAGACATATTAATGCCTCCGATGAAATATTTCCCTCTTCTTCTTGTGTTTGTTTTTGTAGGTAGATAGGATATCAATAGAGTGGAGATAGAAAGACCTACGAGGTCCTATAGGAGAATCTACATAGAGCAGCAGGGGTGACAAGGTGCATACATTGTTATATTAAACTTCTTTGATTTCTCCTTCTTTGAAGCCATGCTTCATTGTCCAATTATTAATTAGGCCTCAAGTGTTCTAACTCTAATCCTAAGCCACTTGCTATCATGCCTTAATGGGGTCAAGTAGTACATGATTAGGCACAGTCGCACAGAGCTCCTCTTGGTTTCGAGAATAGTTCATTATCTACTAAAAAGGGGCAACCACGTGAAGGTGGAAGCTCTAATTATGCCCCCCCTCACATCACTCTCAATTTCCCCATACCTAAATTGAAATTATAAAGAACATGTAACATATACTCTATTATAAAAAATAAAAACATATAAAGATCATATAAAAGATATAAACACGTACCTCTTCATTTCAATAAATAAATATCATTCATGTTCTTCTTCATCCAGCTCAACATCTGTATCAAGATATGGTTCAAAATCAATATTGGTGAAAGGCTCATTCATATCAACATCATCATCAATGTCATTTTCATTAATATAGTTATCGACATCATTAATGAGATCGTCATCTCCTACATTTGGATGGTCAACTTCTTTAGCTTCTTTGTCTGACACATCGACCACAACCACCTGCTCCTGATCTGCATAACCATGATATTCTTCCTCATTATTATCTTCACCCTCAGCTACATGATTATACTTTACTGGTCTTCCTCTTGGATCATATCTAACAACGTATGATCAAACTGCTTTACCAGGTATCTCTGAGTAAAATACTTACTCACATTGACTTGGAAGAACATAAGGCTCTGTACCCGGTTCAAATGCCATTGTATTAACCATAGTAAATCCATTATCATGCTCAATAACAGTTCTTTTAGGATCACGTTCATGCATCTATAGCCTATACCATTTCAACTCAAACAAAACTATTTTAAATGAATTAAAATCACACTCAATTATATCCTCCAAATGCCCATAGTACCTATTCTTAGTTTCTTCTAGATTTCTGTCACTTCTAGAGGAAATGTTGGTGACCTTAAACACTGTAGTTATCCCACAATCTGAGGTTTTCATCTTATCATCCAAAATTTTGATACGAAATTTATGACGATTACACCACATAGCCTTATGATGTTTCAACTAAAACATGGACAACAAGTAAAAAATACATTGCCAATTAATAAACCTCATATAGGACTTAGTAAATATATATTTCAAATATTAAACAAACCAAATACAGTGAAAAATTGGGAAATAACTAGGAAAATGTGGGTAAACAATTTACTTTCCTGTTTATCTATTAAACCAAAGGCTAAATCAACTTCCCTATTTGATGTAAGATCAGAAAATTGATCTTAATGATGATGTGTTGTTTTAATCATATTACTCACCCCTTCCCATGATAACCTACCGAACTATTCTTTAGTATATTCTATCCAATGCTCCATCCAATCAAGGTTGTTTGCAATATATAAATGTAAAGCATCCCATTATTGAGCAACTATATGATAAAATAACAATTTAATATCATTAATTAGTTATTGTTAATAAAGGAATAGTTTAATATAGTTCAATATGTAGGAATTAAAAATATAAAAAATCAGTATGATAAAATAAAATTGGAAAAATAAATGTGTAATATATTAAATCTACGTCAACATCTAATAATTACCTTTCACAGTCCTCATTTTACCTTTCCCCAATAGGACCTCCCCTTCAAATTTGTTGATGGAGTCGAGATGCCAAATGCGAGGCACATTCATATTTTCTACTAATTTAGGTAGATATTGACTAATATACACCATGCATCGATATACGATATGTCCCTCAACCGTAGAACCCTTAGGACATGCTCTTTTTCTAACAAAATCCTTCAATGACTTCAACTGCCTCTCCACCATCCACATCGACCTTGTGTGTATTGGTCCACATAATTCAATTTCCTCAACTTGGTGTATGAGGTAGTGTTCTTGTGCATTGAAAAATGATGGAGGTAGATACTACTGCATTTGACACATTAGCCGAGGAATTTCTCTCTTCCAATGCCTTATATCTTCTTTAAGGATTTATTTTGATGAAATCCACCTACAAATGTCGATGCAATAAAAAAAATCAAGGCATACATAAATTTTCAGATAAAATATAATATGCCGATAAGTTCCAATACAAATCACATAAGAAGTACATTTTCCATATAAAACATTACTTACCTCATGTATTTGCCAAGTACATAAATAATTTGTTTTATGTTGTTGTCAAATTCGTCTAGGAGAGATAAAGGTAGAACATACTGTAACAAAAAACAAATAATTATTATTTGTTTCCAAAAATGTGTACCAATAAGGAAATATATTATAAACTACTAATTACCTTGATGAATGTATGCCAGTCATGTGTTTTAACTCTACCAAAATCACCTTTTTTCGTTAAGATATTTTGTATTTTCGACGAAAACCCTATCGGAAACCAAATTTTTTGAATGACCTCTTTTACAATATTGCTCTGTTGCCCTGTCAATAACCAAGGAAGACTAGTATTATTTTCACGACCATCACCATTATAATTAATAATAACACTTTGCAATGCATGATTAGCTTCCTCGATGTCACTACAAATCTTTCCAATTCTCTCTCTGTCAGTCCTTCCATCTAATATTCACCATAACAATTATGTTATGTTCTTCCTGATATGCATTGTATCAAACAGATGAACTATTTGTAGGTTCTCGTAGTATGGAAACCTACTGAATTGCATCGGGTAAATTTTCATTCCTCATGGAAGCCCATTCATGTCTTAACGACATTCATGAAACATTAACAAATTGAAATTAACCCTAATTAATCAAACAAAATGAAATTAATACTAATGATACTAATCAAAGATTTATATAATATATCACACATAAATAATTTGCATACCTCGACGATTTCTAATATATTCCAACTTCCATAGGTGAGGTGTCATTCTTCGCGGTTTTTTTCCATTCTCTTCTTTACCATTGAATTTTGTTTTGTCTGTAGTTCGATAACTATGGTTCTTAGGTAGAAAGTGCCTATACTCATCAAACACTTCATTTCCTAAATTCCTTGAATGACAAGATTTATCCTGGGACCACAAACTAGGCATGCAAATTTACCCTTTGTTTGAAGACCTACAAGATATATAAATTAATGTAGAGAATTAGAGTTACAATTTAAAATAATGCATGATATTTTCAATATATATATATATATATATATATATAATATTAAATCACAAAAGAATGTAACAATATACCACAAAAATGTGTTAACCCAGGAGCATCATGAATTTTCCATGATAGTATTCCATGGAATTGAAATCATTTTTTCCCTATTGGTCTAGAGATGTCATACATAGTGATGCCATCCCATAAATTCAATAACTCATCGATAATAGGCTCAATATATACGTTCATATTTTTAACCTGATACTTACCTAATTGGTTCAACATACTGCATGATTAATTATACATATCTAGATGTCGTTATATATAAAAGACATACTTACCATGCACGAAACAAAGAAATGAAATATTTTTTCATACTTTAAAGCAAATAAAAGGTAATTAAATACCTAGAACAATCATTGCCAACATCGTGTTCTCTCTCTTGATCGAAATCCAAGGAGGAAGGCTATTGTTTATAACAAAAACAGGCCACACTGAGTACGTAGAACGAAGCTCTCCAAATGGATTGACACCATCAGATGCCAACGAAAGTCTAATTACGAGGTTCTTATTTAAAAATTGGCCACTTTTCTTCAATGTACTTCAATGCAAAACCATCTGTAGACATTCGAAGAACATCGTCTTGACTTCTTTTCTTTGCATGCAAATCCATAAACTGTGCTATACTTTGGCACCTGAACAACCAATGGAAACGTGAAATTAGTGGAATATAACGAAGAACTTTGCGATTCACCTTCTTTGATACTTTATCAATTCGATATATACTTATTTTACATTGTGGGCATTCATTTTCTAATGCATATTGTCCATAGTATATGATATGATCATTAGAACATGCATCAATATCCTGATACTCCATTCCAATTTCTTTCATAATCATGGATATTTCTCGATATGTGTGTGGAAAAATATTTGACGTCGGTAATAGAAATTCACCTAACAATATACAAAATTCAAAACAATAAGTTAATGTAAACGATATTAATCATCAATATCACATCCATACTTTACAAATTACAAAACAATAGCAATATAGGAAAAAATTGAACCTTTTAAGTATTTGTGAACATGCAGGAATAAACAATTAACAAATTAAATACCTTAGTATCTGTGTGAGGCATGTGTTTGATAAACCATTCAAAACCTTCAATTTCACCAACAACAATATAGCAGATAGAATATTTTTTGTTGATCCTTCATAAAGAGGTTGACGTGACTTCTCGAGTAGAGGATGAACATCATGACTATCATCCTGGTTGTCCTCATCCATTAGAGCAAATGTGTCTTGGATCAATCTATGTATCTCATCTTCCTGATTTGTATCACTAACATTATCTCCATCTATATAATCATTAATAACTTGATCAACAACTTAAGTATTCTTATCTCGAAGTTCATCACCCTGTAAAGGAGTATTTCTTCTAGTACTTGGCAAATAACTCTCTGGAGGTCGACATTTTGGGGGCATCGTCTATATATTTAAAAACAACGTAGAAAAGTTAGTGTGTATAGAAAATATAAAAAAAACGATAAGAAATATTACTAAAATTCATGACATGATGACTATTACAGATAATACATTAAATATTGAATACTCTTACCAAGGGATGATATTCATAACCCCCTTCATCGTGCCCCTTCTCCCTACAATGTATTTCAACTATTGTTATTAAGTCTTCTTCTTTGCAAGCCTCTGCAATCATAGCAAGGGAAATAACATTTTCCATCACCCCTCACCTCTAGTGTCGCTCTTAACCAAGCAAGCTTCCTGTCATTTTCATTCATAGTGACAAATCCTTGTACTGACAAGTAATTGTCTTACCTACACCATACCAGACAGTAAGTTGTCATTTTTTTGTATTTTAGCTACTCCTTTCGATTATTATATGTTTATTTACAGTTACCTACAATCCTCACAATTATTTTTTCTAATACATTTTGACATGTGTTTTAATATTATTATCGATTAACTATTAAGATCGATATGCTTCAATTTGTACTTTAGAGTAGTGTGTACTGAATCTCCATGGAAAATAATTGCACACCATTTATCAAAAGTGGTCAAAATTTATCAAACTTGAATCATTTGACACCATACACTAGCCTCTAAGTTGTTTTGTAGAGAAAATGTCAATCTTTGAAATTCACCACCAAAAAAAGAATGGCATCCACTTGTCATCCACAATTGGGTTTGATTGGTTTAAATTATGACGTGTTGATTTGCAACTACATACAATGGTCGCAATTTTATGCTACTTATAGTGGTCATGATTTTATTTTCTAAGACACTTTGGCATGTTCTCATTTTTCATTCTCTGACTAGTCGATTTCATCATGTTATCATAGATTTCATCATGAAATTTTTTTGTTTTAGCTACTCCTTATTAATAGTGTATAAAAAAGTTACATCAACTACAAACTAGAGTTAATCACTACATCTAGAATTGTGTGTGATTAAAAAAAATTGAAAGAAACAATATGACATAAGAATAAAATGTATATAACTAACCTAACCTAATACTAGACTAAAAATATGACATTAATATATATAGGCACAACATCATAGAAACACAAAAGTTAGAGAGCTAACAATGTTGCTAAGGGATAGGATTAGACCTAAGAGGATTTTTTTTCCACTATCTATTTCAAACATTAGTCCAACCAGTAAAGTTGTTATGAGTTGGTGTTTTGTAATAAGGATTAAATTTACATAGGGAATTGTACGCTCAAATTAATCTAGATTGATAATGACATCTGTTTTTAATGTTTGAATTGTCTTATTGATGGAGTAATTTTCCCTCTTCTTAAAATACTTCTTCGGAAAATATTTTTCTTGACATTTCACATGAATTTCCATAAAATATACTAACTAGATCCAAAAACCAATGACATAAAAATTTTGAAATATGGTAATGCACATATAATATATTACCAAGGAAAAAAAAAGCTACATGAAATTTCATTTGAACAAAAATTTACAAGTTAAATGAGTATATGTAAATAAATAAATAAATAAATAGACTAACCTTGCAAGTTCAAAATATGAGCTATGTAGATCGAGAATTGAATTTCTTCAACTGGTGGGTGATGGAAAAAATAAACAGCTCAAACAAAAGCCACGAACAATGTCGCAACTATATCAAATGTGTCGCAAAGTCTCTTAAAGTCAGGTATATATAGATCGATTATCGTCAATACAGCAATGAAAATGCCTGAGTTGACCCACAAAAAGTCAACTTGCAAGCCACATGTGTTGGCAGATGTTTTTTGAGGTAGGCAATAATTGTCTCTATAGTGATGAAATTTCATGGCAATAGCGACGAAAATCCCGCCCACTTAAAAAAAATGAAAATAATGGAAATGTGGAAATATTTCATGGAATAATCTGCCCATATGTAGTAGTGTCATATAAAAATGACATCTATTCCTGAGGTCCTCGGTGCATGTCATGATTAAAAACTATGGCATTTGTGAGATACCGGAAGAGCCTCACCCACACACGGGGTACACCCACCACCTGTCACTGCATTGCCTCTAGAAAATCGTCCACTTACACCATAGGAACCTAGTGCGTCAAACGAGACAGGTTTCCCTGCATATTTTGGAGGACTCTCTCTGCATCCCTGCCTACCATCTCATATCCTTAGGCTCTGCACCAATGTCATGGATATCTCTCTGGTCATCATGGACCTACATCTATGTCAAATAAATAATCATTAATACATGATACCATACAAAAATATTTTTGTTTTATGCTTTCCACTATCAAATTAAAAAAAAAATTTAAAAAAATGAAATATATAAAGTCAATACTCACCGATCTCTCTGAAGGTGGACCCGATGATAATGGAATATCTCAGTCCTCTCGATAGTATACCCCCTCATAGGGTTAGTCATCAATCACGATGATCTGTCGTCACTGCTAGTGGAAGAACTCATCATTGTAGGGGGTTGACACCCTACCACCTCCTAGCCACCGCATCACATTGGTCCATCATGACATAGATGTATTTCATAGATCATGTGGAGTAGTCTCTACTCTCGGGCTTAGATCTAGAACTCTCTCAAACAAAAAACTACATAGTATGGATGTGAACCCGAAGTTCCTCATCCTATCGAGTTTGCAAAATGTCAACTGGCTCTTCATATTGACCAGTAGTGAGGTGCACCAGTCATAAACCATGGGTCTCAAACACTCCATGGAATAGAACATGAGAAACCTTGACGCATGATGTAGTGAGGTTGATCCTGATATACATGTGATTACTAGGACGATGATATTCATACTCAAGCTCTCAATCAACCTAATAGGGAGCTATCTCCCCACTTTCTCTATACCTACAATGTATTAGGTGGTGATGTACTCCTCCATAGTCCTCCCACCTCCATCCCCTCGGACTTTAAGACTCACCACCTCGCTCTGGTGATACAATATTGTTATGAAGTATATATCATCCACTTCTATCCTCAATGTTTGACCATCAAGGTTGAATTCTTCGGTCTCTAGATCCGAATAGTTTATTAGTGTCTCGAGAAACCTCACTTGGGACCTCATCCCTTTTGTCTCCCAAATATTATAGAGCCCACATATTTACAAATATTTTTGGGCCATTACATCGATTTATACTACTGCATAAACCTATTCATGCTCCCTTTCCCTCCAATCAATCACCATCCTGTAAAGGAAACACCGATTTTTGAGTTAATTTCTTCAAAACAATTGTTCATGGAGTTGTACATGGGATACCCTTATGACAGTTGTGTATATGGAATCATATACATGGGCATGATTTATATTTCCTACATACATGAGGTTGTGTACGTGACCCGATGAACTGTAGCCCGCATACACCCTAGTTTCTAAATTACGACCTCTTATACTCAAAATTTGGGCATTGAAACTAGAAATTTAACCATTGAAATGAAAGAGGATAACATGGATACTTACTTAGTCTAGATGGTTTTCAATTCCATTGATTGTATCTCTCAGAATCAATGATGGAAGATCGTGGGTAAAATGGCCTAAAATGCACTATGTGGGTGAAAAAACTCAAATGATATGGTAAATGTCATGTTTTTACTATTTGTAAAAACATTTCATCCACTTTCTATAGTTTTTTACCCTATATTTTGTATTTTGTAAACCAAGTGAACTAATTGAGCACTAGAAGACTTGGTTTGAAGTGGTTTTTTCTAGGGTTTTGTGTATTTCCAACACTCTTAAGCCCATTTGTGCCTCCGAAAGGTATTTATCATCACTGGCATATAGGATAGGTTTTCACCCCGCTTTGCATTTTTTCATTATATTATGACCATGATTGATATTGCCTAGGTATGAACCCATTTGGTAGCGATGTGAAACCTTCTTGCTTCTACTAGAAGTGTCATTATTAAGTGGTAGAGACCTACCAAACATGCATACCCTAGTTAGAACACGTTTTTCATCTGGAACCCATGAAGAAATTAATTCATAGACCTAGGAGTCTCTTATAGTCCCAATATGACGTTGCATTCAAACATCATTGATCCTACTCAATCTAATTATGACCATTACTTATGGGACTCCCACCAAGTTTGGGTTAAGTTATTTTATGACTACTGAAAAAATGAAAAGATTTCTGAGTGAGCTTGTCTCTTTCACACTCGTTAAATGGCTTTGAAAGGACATCTATTTTGGTATAATTTTAACCCTTTTCCAAACCAATAGACTACTTACGAAAAAGGAATACTCTAGTCACCATTGGCTAGAAGATTTCTCCTAGGTATTATTTTATACTTTTTTGGGTCTAAAGGACTAAATCTATGATAAAGGACATTTTTAAGTTAGGTTGTAATTTCATTCCATTATCTTTGTTGCATTGTTGAGCCTAATGTCGGCTCTCGCTTTCTTGTTATAATCCATTTTTCCCCAATGATTCTCAGCATTAGCCAAGCAATGCCTTCGATATATCTTTTGCAGCTTGACATCCCTTTACCCGTAGAGGAAACATCCCCCCGGGTGTCCATGTCCTGCATGCACTTCCTTTCATTGAGCATAGGTATGTTCCACTACTTGGAACTAGTTACTTACTCACGACACTCATTTCCTCTCATGTATCATAGCATTTCTTTGCCTATGAAAAAAAAAAGAACAGGTAGGAAAATCATATTATCTCCTATCGGAAATAGTCATGTCACCTTTGAAAAAATCATAAATTCCTGAGTTCAATTCATCCAAGGTTTGGGTTTTGCATGACCTTAGGAAGCTGACCTCGTTACTTAGAGTATACTCTTCCAAATGGTTACTCTTCTAGTCCCTATGGAGAGTTTTTTTATGCCTCTTGTGTCACAAACTTTTTTCAGTGATCAACTATAAGTCTATTCTTCCTAAGTTATTCATCTATCTCATGCTCTTGTTAAAAAGAAGTCTAATACTATGTCGACCATTCCTCATAACTCTTTGACTTTGCATGTCGTCCATCCCATCAATATTGAACCTAAAAATCACATGAACTTGTTGTCCTACCTTACACCCTGGGTCTACTTTAATCATTGGTAGGTGACCTTGAACCCAACATATGACATCTCTCCATTGGCCCCTAGCTAGGGGGTTTCCCTTATGTTCAACAACAAGAAATATATTCACACATTGGGATTCATGCAGTGTCTTGGATTCCATTAGACCCTATGGTGGTTTCCTCTCCTATGTCGACAATTTTCATTATTGGTTTCTAGTCAGAGGGTCTCTTTCGTGTACTACTTACATATGATGCACATGAGAGATGCACATGGTCATTGGTTCATGAACATCTTATTTGTCTGATATCTTACTAATCATCAATATACTTCTTTGCACCTCACGTTGGATGATGAGAAATGACTTAATTCTCTCCTTTCAATAGGTTGCCTTCCATTGACTTTGTTAGTGTCGTCATTTTTTTAGTTGGAGTCAGTCCTAGATGAGTCATGGTTCATGTGTTGAAATGTGTAAGGTTAGGTACTGAGCAACGAATGGGTCGAAGTTAGCAAGTGGTGGAGATGGCCCTTGGATTCGTGAAGGAGCATCATAATCAAACATGTGTGAATTGTAAACGCATTTTCCCAAAAGGTTGTGTACTGTCAGAAAGAGGGATTTTACATGCCAGAGGCCGAGGCAAGTTGTTAGAGTAAGGGTCACGTCGACAGATATAATGAACATCATCACCTCATTATGAAGTCAGAAAGGATAATAAATCATGATGCTCATATCGCGTATACTCTGCAACTCTTATCATCTGTACTTTACACACTTCGAAGTGTATCTGAGTTTATGCTTTGTCTATGATTTTTCTTGCAAGTCCTAAGTTTTCTCGCTACGGGAAAGCCTATTTCCATCAGCTATGTCACAAACCTGGTCAATCAAGAGTGCCAAGTTTTTTTCTTCTTAAATCATGGTTTGAAACCTGTTGGATCTTTCCACAAGCTATTCTGTTGGGTGACAGTTCCTCTCATGGTCATCCTTTCATCCTCAGAGTTTTTTCTAGTCACGCCTGAACTTTCTATCACGCTTCCCTACTGCAATGACCCTATCATTATCATTATCACAACATCAACCTGTTCCTGCTCCAAGAGTCTTCACAGCACCTGGGGGCCGCACAGTGAGTTCCTAAATTCATTTTCACTTATCGCGCAAAGTTTTCTCCATTTCCCCTCCGAAAGGTCTCGGATAAGAATATCATTATCCATTTTCCACGTGAAGAGGGTGTCATCTTTCATTACCGTGTGTGCAAAACAAACACACGTTGCACCATGAAAACATACCAATACATAAGGAAGAGGGCACGAAGTGGCAGAGCTATGAGGCCTGATCCTCAATACTTGGCATTGATCAATGAAGAACCAAATGTCAGGGCATCTTTCGAACGGGTCGGTTGCATGCACTATTACAAGAAAATCCAAGGATACAATGTGAAACTTGTGGAATAGTTCACGGTCAAATTTAATGGGTTTCGAGTGGTTATTGTAGGAATCACATTCCAGGTGACATAGGAAACTTTGTTAGCCACAATGGAGATTCCTCCACATGATGAAAGGTGGTCTAAGGGAAAGCCTTTGGACATTCTATGCTATGAAGAATTCATCAAACCAAACTTCTTGAATGGGAAAATCAGAATGGGTGTTCCAAGTTAGTATCTACTAGAGCCTTTTCAGAAACTTCTTAGGGTGATTAGAAAGTATTTCACCTTTGAAAGAAGGTCTGACAGAATATACCCACATCATGTCAGGATGTTGATGCATTTCACAAGGAAGAGACATTTGAACTTACCCTTCTTCTTGCACCAAAGTCTAGGAGGAATGGAGGACAATGTCCAAGCTGAAGCAAACCAGTCGAAGAAGAACTTATCCCATATCTCATTAATCAAGTTGTTGATAGTTGAGGAATAGAAGTGACCGAGCAAGGAATCGGATTCGTTTCTGTGTTCGAATGACATCCCTAGGTGTTACACATTATTTTCGTCATCCCTATGACCATTAATGATGTAAACCTATATGTTTCCTTCAGAGGGGTCAGTGGCCTTAGTTCCTGAAGAGAGAAGGGAGAATAAATTTTCCTGAGAAAAGAAGTTGCATTTTCCTTTGTAAAATCCCTATAAAAAAGGAAGTTCGCAGGTTTCTATA
The DNA here is from genome assembly GCA_009831015.1 of Picea engelmannii. NCBI lineage: Eukaryota > Viridiplantae > Streptophyta > Pinopsida > Pinales > Pinaceae > Picea > Picea engelmannii. The sequence goes on along the minus strand of ML784579.1, from coordinate 128,023 downwards.
TAGGCAGGTTATGAGAATGCATGATTCTCACAGGTTGCACCATAGCTAGGGTGTGATATGTTCGTAGGTTTCTCTATAGGCAGGGTGCGAGAATTCCTACATGTGGGAAAACAAGCGTTTTCTCGAATCTTCTAGAAGGAGAAACTTCTATGGTGAGGTGGCATCCAAATGGTTTGGATCTTACTCGCTTTCATGATTTAGTGGGATCATCCTAACCTCCTCACCTTATCCTCCTCAACTTATAAAAGGAGAGGAGTTCTCATGGAGAAATTTAGCTTTGGTTAGCTTTTGAGCTTTGGTTAGCTTTGGAGTTTTGGGATTGTTAGATTGGTTAGAGTGGCTTTGAGATTTTCTCTGTCAAGATAGATTGTGAGTAGTATCAGATCTATGCTCTCAGAATTCTTGGAGCGGAAGTGTGTGGGGAACAAAGGACAGTTGGAAGGGACCTTACAACATCAAGGCCATGGTTGTAATCTCTCTTTCACATTTAATATGATACAACAATATGATTCTTTCCTATTAATCTTGTTGTGTTTTATTGTATGATTCCTTGATCACATACATAGGTTTATATTGAGTTTATGCTATTTCTATCACTTTGGTTGGTTACATTCTTTTGCAGGATCATCATGGTATGAGCATTGGAACGAAGTTAGGATGGCGATGGCGAGAGGAAGCGACATTTAAACGGTATGTCACTCATCCCTCTTTAGTTATTAAATTCAATATCTAAAACTTAAGGAAAGCATCATGTTCTGGTGTGTTTTAGTCTAGATCTAGGTGGATCTAGGGAGATCAGTTAGTGTCCACACCTACCGATTAGTCCGATAACAAAATTGGTGACTCCATTGGGGATCGGATCATTTCCTAGTTAGTCTAGTTTCCCTTGCTTTGATTTCTTGTTTTCTGGTCTCTGAGTTTGTGGGAGATCCATCTAGACTCTCTGGATCTGAAAGTTTACTCAAATTTAGTCATTTTTCAAAGTTTTGCTTGTTTACAGCAATTCTCGCACTGTACCCTTTAGTGGCTTGTGAGAAACACCTGAGTTATCACCCTAGTGTTATGTCCAATGTGAACACCTCGCAGTCAACCTTTGTTCAGCCTGCAAGAATCTTTTATTCTCGCACTGTAATGCACTGTCAGCCTGCGAACTTGTTTGTAAAAAAATTTCGATTGGGTCTTTTCATTCTTTGATGCCCAGTTTTGCTTTGAACAGTTGGATTTCACTTTTGGAGCCTATATTGATATGTTTATAGTCTTCTTGACATTCTTTGAGTTTCTTTTATCCATCTTTGATTTGCTTGGTTTTGAAGGATTAATCTCTTTCTTTGAGTGTCTTTCAATTACAAAGCATGTGTTTTCTTTAGAATTGTTTAGGGAAAGATCAGATTTCTTCTGAATAGTTCTCTTTAAAAGAGAAATTTTAGTTTGGGTTTCTTTGTTTTAAGAAAGTTCATTATTTATTTTAGTGAAAATTTTGAAACAAAAAGATTTAATTTCTTGATTTATATTAGATTGGGGGCATCCTTGCATTTGAAGTAGCAAAATTGCTTGTGCATTGGTGTTCAGTACCTTTTTCTCATTTCTTGAGAATCTTGATATTGATGAGTTTAATATATTTTGGGACATCGTGCATATGGGAATGCTAAATGTTTTCTCCTTATCATAGCATAGATTTCATCGAAATGAAAATATTGCATCTTCATATCTTTGCATAATTTTCGAGTCAGTCAAAACACCATATTGTCCACACCATTTTCCTTTTGAGTAACAACAGCCATAAAATAAAGCGCTTATAAAAATTGATTAGACATTTTAATCTTTTATGGTAGCAAACCTACATTAGATTAGTTGTAGGGCTTTGGAATAGGTGTGAAAGATAACTTTCCAAAGTTGCAAACAAACATAGAATCTTGAGTTAGGGAGCGGTTAAATCCACTTATTACATTTTGTCCTGGGAAGCCCTTCTAACACAAGGGTCAATCACGAGGTCGCATTGAGACTAGCAGAGTTACTCACACTGCTTTGTTGGTCTTGGTGTAGAGATTACGTGTATTATGGGGATCGCTTGAGAGGTATACCCACAATGGTGAGTGGAAGCCTTTCAAGTTGATTTCAGGCTAGATACCCTGCCCTTGCGTGTGGATCGGATAGTTGACTGTTTCCCCAGGCATCACTGTAGTGATTGGTAATCTTAGTGGCATTTCTCTCTGGGTTCTTTACATGAGGTGACTGTGTAGGGGCAAGTCTTCACAGTACCTAGAATTGACATTGGACAAACTCACTCGAGCTCCTTGGAGGTGTTGATGGGCGAAAATGAATGCTCGCCAATTGGAAGAGTGGATCCAGTCCAGGGTTGTCTAAATAACCCAAGCCGTTTGGGATGATCCACCCTGACGGGTTTAGTGGCTCCATTGGCCAATCTAAGTCCTAGGAAAATGAAAGAAAACTAACTAAAGGAACTAATCTAAATGGAAACAACAATTAAAGAAAACTAATAAACAAATCTAAAATAAATATATACAATCTATTGTCTAATATTATACAACAATAATTCTATGAAATTAATTATCAACTATCAACAAAATTAAATCTTAATCACAAATGTACAAGCATTTACAGATTACAGATTTTAAATGAAAACCTGCAAAAATAATTTGTAAGTTGTCCTATGACAGCAAAGCTATTGTTTTTTTATTTTTATATCTTTTATGTGAAAGAAGAGAAATACACAAAACTAACTAAGCTAAGTAATTAACATAATAATCCTAACTATAAATCTGAACTATATATATATCTAAACTACTTAAACAACACTAATAAACTAACCTGTAATAATGCATTCCAATTTTCCCCATGCAAAGTATTCAATTCAGTTGTTCGATGGGAGGAAACCTGCACCAGATTCTTCACAGGGGGTAGAAGGATATGAAATGGCACAACTAGCCCAACCAGAGTTTTAGTAACCACAACCTTGTCCACTTGGACAGACTCAAGAGTGGAAAACCCATTCCTTGATAGGAAGGCTTGCCAACTATTGCCACTAAGGCTCAAATGGTGGACGATAATGAGTTTGATCAAGCAGTGATGGAAAAGGATGCTATCAGCTTTCTCATGCTTGAATCGTTTGGACATTTTGTAAAGACTACAAAAAAGATAATGTGGCATGTTCAGAGGGTAGTCTATAAAATTCATCAACAACCGAAGGTGATACAGAAATACCAAGCCATAACGACCTTTGTAGGTCACAAACTGCTTAACAATTACCAAAAGATCGTGCCACCTGGGTTTGAGGGTAGTAAGAGGCATACCTCTATCACAACTCACAATCTTCCTTGATGTAAATAGGAGCGACCACAGAACCTTGTCTACTTTGGAATTTTTAAACCACCTTTGCCCTGTGGCTGGTAGTCCTATAGCCGAACTGAGGAATTCCTCATTTAGCTCGAGTTGTATGTCTCTGACCTTAGCCCTGTAACCGTCGAAGGTGAGGGAAAATTGTTGGGAAACCGAAAGTTTAAAACCCTCAAATCTATGGATAAACACCAGCCAGCCACTATTTTCCAAATCTTCGCGGGCATTATCGAAAAGCAAGAGTGTTTGGCTGCCATTAGGCTCTATACGCACCACAGGTGCCATAGGCAAGGGAACACAATGAGCAGGGTAAACGTAGAAGGGTTTGGTTAGGGTAAACACAGGATTGAATAGCTCACAGACTTCCCCAAAACCAACAGAGGTGACCTGGGATAGGAGGCAAGCATTAATGCCAAAGTGTGCGGGGGTGGTGGAACTAGATCAGCCCATGCAAAACAATCATATCCAAATGTACAACCGACGACGCATATGGTGATTCAAATTACTATTGCAATGTGTTAAAATCAAATTCCATTCAAACAATTAATGAAAACTATGGTGAGTCGACCCAAATCTTTTACACGAGAAATAGTATTTGCATGGTTTTAAAATCAAAACAATTGTTTCGGAATCAACACCAAGGGTTCGATCATAACAAATATATGTTGTATGAAATGATTGCACCAAGGGTCTAATCCATAATGTCAATGTGTTTTCATGAAACCAATGTGCCAAGGAATTTGATCAAAGTACATCAAACCACCAATAAATCAACGATTGAATCACAATCATTAGAAAATCATCATAGTCTCGTAAAAATTGAAATCATATTAACAAAAAAAATGCCAAATGAGTAAATATTTTGGTGTCTTGTCAATTGTGCGACTATAATTAAATTGGAAATGCAATGAACACATAAACAAGAGTGACCATAATAATCCAGTGATGATTTTAATGCCACTGACGTGACTTCGAAATCAAAGTTTTCACGCTTGTAGTCGTGAAAACTAGAACAGAAGGAAGGTGTGCAAATGCACAAAATGATAGTGTTGTTTTATTCAAAAACTTTCGATGAGAATCAAGGGTTCCTAAACACTTGTGTAGGCAGCTTATAGAGATAGGATAAAAAAGTGAGATGGCTGCAAACAATGGCGACACACTGGTAGAAGCAGTTATCTCTGCCAAAAGAGAAAATTCAGATTATGATAATGAGAAAAATTCTAACTCAAAAATAACAACCAGAAAAGCATTTAAACATCGTCATTAATCAAATATTCCAGCAGTGTTTAAAGGATGAAAACTGATAACAGTCTTAAGACAAGGGAGCCACGATATTGAAGATAAAATCCCCAATACTGTTGATAGAGCCACTGCTGCTAGTAGGCGTCCATAGCCTCGACAGGGTTACCATTTAACCCACTCTGACATCCGTATCCTACCAAGAAGTTCCAGATCAGAATAAAGGACATTTTAAGGTCAAGAGGTTTCATATTTATGAATTTTCATATACCCGACATTGCTTCGCTGCCAACGGGCCTGTTCAGTACCCCGACGAAGTTGTCTTGCCGTCATGCATGCATTTACCCACTGCCAGCAGACCTGTTCAACATCCCAATGGGTTTACAAGCACTTCCCACAACTCTTTTATGATTTAATTTTGGTTTTTAAAGCTGTATAATTGAGCGGGGTGACGCTAAAAATCATAATATTTTAAACATATTTTTTACAGACCTCAACAATTTTTTTTTTTTGGAACTGTCCTTCATTAAGATCCAGAGATGGTTTATTTACAAAAACAACCTTCTAAGGCAGGGATACATATTATGAGTTATTCCCTTAAGGAACAAGGACAATGTAAGAAGATAATGGATGATCGTGACAGGCTTTACTCACAGATCGAAATCAGTTAACTTCTTTCAAACAACAATCTTTTCTCAACACAGAAGTAAATTTCAGAAGTACATAATTGATGTTTACACAATTTTTCAGCGGTCATTTCAGTGAGAGAAATTTTTTTTTTCTTCGTCTGAACAGTTCATCATGCAGTTATGTGTATTCCAACATAAAAAACTAATAAGCACAAGGGAAAAAATTGAAACCAAAACAGTAAAAGAAAAGCAAACCAAAGCAGAATATTTACATAGTATACAAAGGGTTGTCTTCAAGCGAAATATCTTTTCAAATCTTGGCCATTCACTAGATAGGTGTCAGGCTGTCCCTCTAGATTCTATAATCGGAAAGAGCTGGGACCCAGTTTCTCAGCAATTAAAAATGGTCCAAGCCATAAGTTATGAAATTTCGTGTGCTCTCCCTTCCCCTCATGCGGTTTGTCCCACTTCAAAACAAGGTCACCTACTTCGAAGTTCCTATCAGGGGCAGAGTTGGCATCAAACTAGATTTTGACCACTAGATGATGTTGATCTAACTTACATTTAGCTTGAGCTCTTACCTCTTCTAGTTTCATTAAAGTGTTAATTCGATTTTCCAAAGGGGGACAATCTTCTTCTTGTATTTTTTGTGATAACTGTAGTGAGGGAAGAAGAGTCTATGGTGGCAGAATTACTTCTCTGCCATAAACGATAAAAAGGGAGGGTTGCCTACAATAGTTTTTGGTGTTACCCTATCAGCCCAGATTGCGTTTAATAGTGCATTATGCCGGTTTTTTTGATTCTCAGATACCATTCTCTTGATGATTTTAATCAAATTCTTATTTGTTGATTCTGCCAATCCATTGCCATGGGGGTAGTAGCTGGCCAAATACTTCAATTTAATTCCTTTTTCTAGAGAGAATTTTCTCATATCAAGAGACACAAAATAAGAAGCGTTATCGAATACTAAACAATCAGGGATACCAAAATGAATAATAATATTTGAATTTAGAAAGGCGATTACTTGACTGGTATTGACAGTTCTTAGTGCGGCAGCTTTAGATCACCTGGTGAAGTAATTTGTGGTTGTTATGATAAAATTATGTTGTTGTGAGGATGGAGGATTGATTGGACCTATAATATCAAGGCCCCACTGCTGAAAAGGGGAGTCTACTGAAACAGGCTGCAAAGGAAAGGCTGGTTTCTGTATGCGACCATATGCTTTTTGACAGATAATACACTTACGGCACAAGGAATGGGCATCTCTAAAAAGTGTGTGCCAGTAATAACCAGCTCTCAAAAATTTATGGGCAGTGGTGTCACCACCAAAATGCCCACCAGCTTCTCCTGCATGCAATTCTAGTAAAACAATTTCTGCCTCCTTTTTCTCAAGACAGTGCAGTAGTACTCCATTAGAATTTTGACGAAACAGAATACCATTAATCAACTGAAATGAGGTAGATTTTAATCTTAACGCTCTTATTTTAGTGGGGTCCAGGTGACGGGGGGCTGGCCCATGTTCAAGACAGAATTTTATATCATCATACCATGGACTAACTGAGTTTTGTGCACAACAGATTGCATTTTGATTGTGTTGTCCTAGGTTTGACCAATCGTTCTCTTCTTGTTGTCCTGCTGCCGAGTCAATGACTAAATTGCATAACTCTTGGCCTCTCACTATCTGAGATGGGGTAATTTCTATGTCATACTCTTACAAGGAAGTAACCCAGTTCGCCCTTTTTTTGCCTAACTCTTTCTGCATTAACAAATTCCTGACGGCTAGGTAAGGGACAATAATTTTCGTCCTAGATTTCAAAAGATAAGACTGGAAGTGCTTGACTACTTTGAAAACAGTGTAGGCTTGTTGATCTACCACTGGGTAATTAAGTTCCATGCCTTTGAAAGTAGAGCTCATAAAGGCAATGGGTACTTCATTGTTTTCAGGGTTCTTTTGAGTTAGGATGACAGTGTAGGAGTGGTTAGAAGCAAATGTGTAAAGTGTGAAGTCTTGCAAAAAGTTGGGGCTCATGAGAGAAGGAGGGTCTATTATGGCCTTTTTTATTGAATTGAAAGATTGATTTTCTAAGGGTCCCCAATGATATTGTGTATCTTTATTAATTAAATTCTGTAAAGGTCTGACCATTTCGGAGAAACTGGGGACGAATCTCCTGACAAAGTTTATCTGGCCTAAGAAAGACTGCATAGACTTTTTGGAGGAGGGAGGAGGAAGTTTCAAGATGACTTGTGTCCTTTCAGGTTCGATAATCATCCCTTTTCTTAACATAATGAATCCTAAGAGTTTACCTTGTTCTACTGCGAAAATGTATTTTTTAGGATTTAAGGAAATGTCGTATTTACGACATCGTTGTAGAATGACTCTTAAATGAGCTAGATGATCAGTTTTTTTTTTTGAAAATACAGTAACATCATCTAAGTAAACTACAATGGAATGATTGATTAAGCCTCGGAAAGCAATGTCCATCGCTCTTTGGAAAGTGGCACCGACATTAATCATTCCAAAGGGCATTTTTCGATAAGCGTAGGTGCCCCATGGAGTGCGGAAGGTAGTTTTAAGTTGGTCTAGAGGAGACATCAGGACTTGGTTGTACCCTGAAAAACTATCCAATAAGGAGAGTCTCTCATAACCAGATACTTGTTGAAGGATATGTTCCATGGGTGGTGTTACACATTATTTTCGTCATCCCTATGATCGTTAATGATGTAAACCTATCTGTTGCCTTCAGAGGGGTCACAGTGGCCTAAGTTCTTAAAGAGAGAAGGGAGAAGAACTTTTCCTAAGAAAAGAAGTTGCATTTTCCTATGTAAAAACCTTATAAAAAGGGAAGTTCGCATGTTGCTATATAGCCAGGGTACGAGAATGACCCATTCTCGCAGGTTGCACTATAGCTAGGGTGCGAGGTATTCGCAGGTTGTTATATAGGTAGGGTGCGAGAATGACCCATTCTCGCAGGTTGCACTATAGCTAGGGTGCGAGAATTCCAGCACGTGGGAAAAATGAACGTTTTCGCGAATCTTCTAGAAGGAGAAGCTTCTATGGTGAGGTGGCATCCGAATGGTTTGGATCTTACTCGCTTTCATGATTTAGTGGGATCATCCTAACCTCCTCACCTTATCTTCTTCAACTTATAAAAGGAGAGGAATTCTCATGGAGAAAGTTGGATTGGATGAGCTTTTGTGAGCTTTTGGTTGGCTTGAAATTATTAGCTTAGCTTGGATTAGCTTGAGATTAGGTTAGCTTTGTTGGTTCTTTGGCTTGGAATTATTGGCTTGGTTAGAGTGGCTTTGAGATTTTCTTTGTCAAGATAGATTGTGAGTAGCTATCAGATCTATGGTTTCAAAATCCTTGGAGCAAGAAGTGTGTGGGGAATGAAGGATAGTTGGAAGGGACCTTACGACATCAAGGCAACGGTTGTAATCTCTCTTTCATATTTAATATGATACAATAATATGTTTCTTTCCCATAAAGTTAGATTTACTTTATTACATAACTCCTTGATCATATGTATAGATTAGCTATTGAATATATTATTTGCTTTCACTTTGGTTGGTTTGTGCTGTTTTGATCTTGACTGCACGAGAGCGCTGGAGCGAAACAGGAGCAACAAAGATTAAGGAAGCGATTACAAGGTATGTCTCTTATTCTCACTTCCAATTTAATTCAATAGTTAGATCTAGAGAAAGCGATATATTCTGTCCTATTTTGTTCTAGATCCAGGTGGATCTAGGAAGATCAATTTGTGTCCGCACTTACGGATTAATCCTGAAACAAAATTGGCAACTCCACTGGGGATCGAATTGTTTCCTAGTTAGTCTAGTTTCCCTTGCTTTGATTGCTTGATTTATGATCTCTGAGTCTGTGGGAGATCCATCAAGACTCTCTGGATCTGAGAGTTCTCTCAGAAATTTTTCCCTTTTTCAAATTTTTTCTTGTTTACAGGCATTCTC
>ML784579.1:79429-110886 GCA_009831015.1 Picea engelmannii | reverse complement strand
AGGTATGTCTCTTATTCTCACTTCCAATTTAATTCAATAGTTAGATCTAGGGAAAGTGATATATTCTGTCATGTTTTGTTCTAGATCCAGGTGGATCTAGGGAGATCGGTTTGTGTCCGCACTTACGGATTAATCCTGAAACAGGTGGGACAGGATAGTTGTCTTTATCGGACGATCTATTAAGGTTTTGGAAATCGATGCAAAGTCGGATTTCCCCACTTTTCTTCCGGACAGGGACAAGGTTAGAAACCCATTGAGTGTGCATAACAAGGAAAATTATCTTAGCATTCAGGAGTTTATTTAATTCTTTTTTAACAGTCGGTTCGAGCTTAGGGTGCATTTTTCTTAATTTTTGTTGAAAGGGAAAGGTTTGGGGTTTCATGGGAATGATGTGTTGTATGATGTTAGGGTCGAAAGTTTTAAGGTCATCATATGTCCACTCAAAAAGATATTTAAATTCTTTAAACAATTTAATAAATGCGGCTTTTTCTTGTTCAGAACACCCTACCCCTAAATTAATGCACTGTGGATTGTCATTAGTTCCTAAGTTGACTTTTTCATACAATAACGAGGAACTATTGGTTTTACAGTTGACCGATTTTTTGAATTTATCTTGAAGATCATAAAACTTCTCTAATCTAACTACAGATTTAGGGATCGAATTTACCATGTCTGATGAAGATTCAAGAGTTCTCGGATCTGGTATTACCGTGAAATCGTGCAAATTGTCGTCGTGAGTGCATTCATCAATCACCACACCTTGGAAGGTTTCTTCCATATGTAGGAAGCTAATGATCTGTTGATCGTCGTCGAAGACTCTCCAGTTCGGGTTGTTGTCAGGAATGGATGACCTGAACAACAATTCGAGGGAGAAAGCATTTGGGGACAAGCCTTCTGCAGGAAAGAGTTTGGAAGCTACGTTAGCTAATAGATCAACTTCAGAATTAGTCAATCTAGGAATATAATTTATATTGAAAGTAGAAAAGTTATTCATTAAATTCCATACCTTGGATTGGTATCTTTTAAGATGCGGAGATAGACAATGGATAGAATCTCTTACCTGTCTAACCACAATTTCGGAACCACCAAAGACAGTCAAGTTTTGAATGTTCATGTCTAAAGATTTTCTAAGGCCCTGCAGTAAAGCCTTATATTTTGTTGTGTTATTAGTACATTCAAATTCTAACCTACATGCAATCAAGGTTTTGTTACCTGCCGGATCAATAATAACGCAGCCTGCACCTGCTCCTTCTTTGGACTTTTACCCGTCAAAATAAAGAGACCAAATTTGATTTTTATCGGGTGCATGAGACCATTGTGTAGAGGTTGTTGGCTACCCATATGCTACAATCTCGGACTGTTGTTCAAGGTTAGTGATTGCTGAAGTCTTGACAATGAAATTACCGAAAAAGGTATCCATCCCTTGTATTTCGGGTGAATCGATAGAAGGTGTAAATGGTTCATTGGGGTCATTTAAATCCATGACAGTGAGTTTTAGGTAGCGTTCACGATTTACCTTGATCTTGTTGGGCTTGCCATTCTAGGGAAGCCACAGGTGAGACCAATCGGTTGCGAAATAGCTATGTAGTTTCTCTGACCAATCCCTTCTTAAAAACAAACCATACACTTCTAGAATATCTACAATAATAATATCAATGACTTGATGAACTTTGGGGTTAGACGATAATCTTATAAGCACATTTCTTAATTCACCTATAACCTTAACACTAGTTCGATCAAGCTGTATGGATTTTAAAGTGGATGGTTCAACTTTAGCATTAATCTTCTAACACACAGACCATGGCATCACATTGGATGACGCTCCTGAGTCTACCATACAATTGTGCATGTTTCTATTAAATATTTCAAAAGTTAACAAAAAAGGAGGTACATTTCTACGAGTACTAAGTGTTGAAGCTTGTGGATTTTTACTCGTAGTTTCTAAAGATAACTTATCTACATTATTTACATTATTTATAGGAAGCTTTCCTTTATCATGAGGATTAGGATTATTATTAGCAGAAGTCTTCTGAGGGACTTTGTTCTGAACAACCTTGTTACTTCTTGAATTACCATTTTTGTTATTCTCTATGATGTTCTGTAACATTTTTTGTAGCAGAAATGGAAATTTTAACAATTCATAAACATAAATGTTAGCCCTTAACTTTTTAAGATCTTCCACTAAATCATAATCTAAGTTGGGGTTTACATGACTCTGTTTAGTCTCATCTGGTTTAGATTTCTTTGGGGGAAAAGTCGTAGTATTTTCGAAAGAAGGTTTGTTTGCAGTCTTACTCCTAGTATTGTAGGGATGTACTGTCTCGAAGTTATCTTGAAAAATGCTATCCGAGAAGTGTCCAAAAATGTTGGGAGAAGATTCTTCTTCTTGAACTGTCTCTTGTTCAACTACCTCCTCGGGAATGTCAGGAGGCATCAAGTTATCCCGGTCTTCTAGAATCGTTTGAAGGGCGAATTGCAGACTTTCTAGATTTAAGCCCTCAATATTTGGATTAGGTCGGTTGGTGGGAAAAGGTTTTCTGAATGAGGGTTTGTAGGGCCCTTTGCTCGAAGAATCTTCTTCGACCGTCCTTTTCAAATCTATAACTTGATTTGACAGTTTTTGAACGACTTTAGTTAAGTTTTCCAAATCCGAGCTTTCAGGTTGTGTTTTATTTTGAGCAGGTCTAGGGAGGATCTCAATCTTCTTTTTGGAAGATGAACTAGTTTCTATTTCATTGCTAGTAGTGTCTTTTAAACTAAGGATGTCTTTTTCAATTTGGATGGCTTCTTCAAAGGCCTCTAACAATGTGGCTTTCTTTGTTCGTTTTACCCAAATGGCTATACTTTGATGCAAGTCTTTAGTATAGTATGCTATGGTAAGATTCTCAGCAGGTATCGAGTCGGTAGGGATTCGGTTCTTTAGTGTTAAGAATATTTGATTAAAGTCTTTAATTTTCTCTTTTGGGTTCATTCTTAAGCTAGAAAGCTCCATAACTAGAACTTCTGGAGACTTATCGTCTTCAAACTTTTCCAAAAAGAAAGATTCAAACTTCTCCCATGACACAATGGTATGGTGTTGTTGGGAAAAGTACCATGTAGAGGCATTGCCCTCGAAAGTATAGGGGAACAACCTACAAATTACGTCTTCATGCTCAACATTACGGAGTCTAATGGCTAACATAAACTTTTTAATGTGGTCTTCAACGATCTGTTTAGAGTCCGGGTCGAATTTGGGAAGCCACTTCTCCGAATGTTTGGGTAAGGGATGTTGAGCCCCAGGTACAGCTACTGCATCCTGGTCGAGCCAAGGTCTGGCAGGATTGTTCTGGTTGGCCATTGGTGTAGGCGGTGTGGAAGGCTAAGAAGAGGAACTGCCTTCGTCAGAAGAGTCTTCTCCAGAAGAAGAAGGAGATGATGGAGGTGGTGAGGGTGGTATTCTAGATCCTCCTGCAACAGGAGTGAGGATTGGATCTGTAGGGTTTAAAGTGAGGTTAGTGCCTCCAAGTTGTTCTCTGATATCAGAGAAATCTAAAGGTTGGTCCAAAGGCCGATTTGGTTTCCTTAAATGGGTGAAGGCACTATGTGTTCTTAAGAGGGATTGGCAGACAATCTCTTGTATGTCACCACCTGTAGGATTTGGGGTTGTTGGTTCAACTGTGATCCATAGATCATCGTTTGATGTGGTTGTTGTTTGAGGGGGGATGTTGTTGTTTGAATGACTTCTTATCACTATAGGTGAGCGGTTAGGTGGTGGAGGAGTCTTACGACTGCCTCGTGCCATTAATAAATTTCAGGCCCTCCTTCTAGTGCCATTTGTTGACGGGCGAAAATGAACGCTCGCCAACTAGAAGAGTGGATCCAGTCCGTGGTTGTCTAAATAACCCAAGTTGTTCGGATGATCCACCTTGACGGGTTTAGCGGCTTCGTTGGCCAATCTAAGTCCTAGGAAAATGAAAGAAAACTAACTAAATGAACTAATCTAAATGGAAACAACAATTAAAGAAAACTAATAAACAAATCTAAAATAAATATATACAATCTATTGTATAATATTATACAACAATAATTCTGTGAAATTAATTATCAACTATCAACAAAATTAAATCTTAATCACAAATGTACAGGCATTTAAAGATTACAGATTTTAAATGAAAACCTACAAAAATCATTTGTATGTTGTCCTATGACAGCAAAGCTATTGTTTTTTTATTTTTATATCTTTTATGTGAAAGAAGAGAAATAAACAAAACTAACTAAGCTAAGTAATTAACATAATAATCCTAACTATAAATCTGAACTATATACATATCTAAACTACTTAAACAACACTAATAAACTAACCTGTAATAATGCTTTCCAATTTTCCCCGTGCAAAGTATTCAATTCAGTTGTTCGATGGGAGGAAACCCGCACCAGATTCTTCACAAGGGGTAGAAGGATATGAAATGCCACGGCTGGCCCAACTAGAGTTTTAGTAACCACAACCTTGTCCACTTGGACAGACTTGGGAGTGGCAAAGCCATTCCTTGATAGGAAGGCTTGCCAACTATCACCACTAAGGATCAAATGGTGGACGATAATGAGTTTGATAAAGCAGTGATGGAAAAGGCTACTATCAGATTTCTCACGCTTGAATCGTTTGGACATTTTGTAAAGACTACGTAAAAGATAATGCGGCATGTTCAAAGGGTAGTCTATAAAATTCATCAACAATCGAAGGTGATACAGAAATACCAAGCCATAACGACCTTTGCAGGTCACAAAATACTTAACAATTGCCAAAAGATCGTGCCACCTAGGTTTGAGGGTAGTAAGAGGCATACCTCTATCACAACTCACAATCTTCCTTGATGTGAACAGGAGCGACTACGACACCTCGTCTACTTTGGAATTTTTAAACCACCTTTGCCCTGTATCTGGTAGTCTTGTAGCCAAACTGAGGAATTCCTCATTTAGCTCGAGCTGTATGTCTCCAACCTTAGCCCTGTAACCATCGAACGTGAGGGAAAATTGTTGGGCAACCGAAAGGTTAAAACCCTCAAATCTCTAGATAAACTCCAGCCAGCCACTATTTTCCAAATCTTCGCGGGCATTGTCGAAAAGCAAGAGTGTTTGGCTACCATTAGGTTCTATACGCACCACATGTGCCATAGGCAAGGGCACACAGTGAGCAAGGTAAACGCAGAAGGGTTTGGTTAGGGTAAACGTAGGATCAAATAGCTCACAGACTTCCCCAAAACCAACAGAGGTGACCCGGGATAGGAGGCAAGCATTAATTCCAAAGTGTGCGGGGGTGGTGGAACTAGATCAACCCATGCAAAATAGTCATGTCCAAATGTACAACCGACGACGCATATGGTGATTCAAATTACTATTGAAATGTGTTAAAATCAAATTCCATTCAAACAATTAATGAAAACTATGGTGAGTCGACCCAAATATTTTACACGAGCAATAGTATTTGCATGGTTTTAAAATCAAAACAATTGTTTCGGAATCAACACCAAGGGTTCGATCATAACAAATATAAGTTGTATGAAATGATTGCGCCAAGGGTCTAATCCATAATGTCAATGTGTTTTAATGAAACCAATGTGCCAAGGAATTTGATCAAAGTACATCAAACCACCAATAAATCAAAAATTGAATCACAATCATTAGAAAATCATCATAGTCTCATAAAAATTGAAATCATATTAACAACAAAAATGCCAAAGGAGTAAATATTTTGGTGTCTTGTCAACTATGCGACTATAATTAAATTGGAAATGCAATGAACACATAGACAAGAGTGACCATAATAATCCAGTGAGGATTTTAATGCCACTGACGTGACTTCGAAATCAAAGTTTTCACGCTTGTAGTCATGAAAACTAGAACAGAAGGCAGGTGTGCAAATGTGCAAAATGGTAGTGTTGTTTTATTCAAAAACTTGCGATGAGAATCAAGGGTTCCAAAACACTTGTGTAGGCAGCTTATAGAGATAGGATAAAAAAGAGAGATGGTTGCCAACAGGAGGGTATACCCACGATTATGTGTGGGAGCTTGCACCAGGGTGTAAGTCCATTAAGCAGGTCATCAACGTAACTTTTCCACCCACTCCATCTTAGCCCCTTCTTACTTCATTCCCGTGACATTGGATTTCATCACCAAATAGTGAGTTCATTGTGAGAAGGTTTTGTTTACTTGCTTGCTTACTAGATTTTTAGCGTGTGTTGTCTGTTTTCCCTAGTGAAATCTAGATTGGATTTTTGTTTTTAATGGCATCATTTCCCGAAATGACCAATGAAGGAACCTCTGCTCCAGGGGAACCTTTTGTTTTTACTTATTATGGAAACATTGGTCCTCCTCACATTGCTACTTTTAGCCTTCCAGGTCTCATAATTGGATTGTCAGTGTGGTTGTTTTCCACTCAGGTAATCCCAAATGTAGTAAGTGCTTTGGTCGTAAGCACTTCCCCCCAAGAACATCAAACTCATGTTGATTCATCACCTTCTTCACCAGTAATGTCTTCTTCGCATTCTTCGATTGCAATGCCACCTTCCGTTTCATGTTCTTCGTCGGGTGAAAGTTTTGAAGCTAGTAACCCGGTGACTAAGAAGAAGAAGAAAAGAAAGATTAAGAAGAAGAAAGATAAACAAGGGTCAAAACCTCCAACCACTGTCAAACATGTTGGAAAAAAACCAGTTACTGTTAGTCATGCTGGGAGTGTTGATGATGTCAAGATCACCCAAACAACCCGTAAGCCCAAGTACCCTTGCAGGCTTTGTAAGGGTAGCCATCTTCTTAAGGATTTCCCTGGTCTATCCAAGGTTATAGAAGCATGGTCTACATCTCCTTTCCAGTCCACATCGTTAACCTATGAACAACATGCTGACAACCCCTTGTCAACCAGTCATGATACGGTTGGGAAGAAGAAAAGTAGAGTCAAGTTCCCATGTATGTTATGTAAAGGGAGTCATCTTACTCACCTTTGTCCTCATATGGACGAAGCCTCGAAATTACTGGAAGAAATGACTGTTTCACAGTCTCAACTCCTAGCCGCTTATCACAATCTTTCTCTCAACCCACTGGTAGTTGATGGAATGATCGCTCCAGTCCCTTCACCAGTCAATATGGTTGATCATGTCGTCAATCTGGTCACGTCCTTAGTTGAACCAGTTGACAAAGTGGTTGATCTGATACCATCCTCGGTCAATCCCACTCTCCCCTCAGAGAGTGAAACCCAAGTGGTCGATCCGTTTCCACCTGTCGACCCCATTCTCCCCCTAGAGAATGAAACCCAAGTGGTCAATTTGATCTCTCCATCAGTCAATCCTACTCTCCCACTAGAGAGTAAACCCTATACTACCCATGTTTTTCTCTTTGATACAAAATCTCTCGTTCCAAGGGCTATTCCTCCTTCTCCCATAGGACCCCCTCTAAGTAATGAGGCCATCCATTTTTATTGGGGTGTACTAACTAGACCTCATCTTCCCTCTTACATTCCTTTCCATATTACAGTATAGGTTTGTGGTCGGGATGTTCCTCAAACGTTGATAGATGAAGGTTCGTCTATTAGTATTTTGTCCTCTATTGCTTGACAAGCTTTGGGTTGTCCTCCACTTGTAGCAGTTACGCAAAATCTGTTAGCTTTTAACAGAAGAACTAGTCAACCTTTAGGGACCCTTCCTCAATTTCCTATAACTTTGGGAGGGAAAACTATCCTTATTGATGTCATGGTAGTCCAAGACCCCTTGGATTTTTCTTTGCTCCTTGGGAGAGATTATGTCTATGCCATGAAAGCTATTGTGTCTACTCTTTTTCATGTGATATCTTTCCCTCACGATGGATGATTTGTCACTGTTGATCAACTTTCATTCATTGATCTCACCTAGATTGCCTCCCTGAATGGTTCTTATATGCAGATGGTATCACCCCCACCAGAGGTCAATTATGTGGCGTTGTTGCCCATGGTTTCAACTTCTGATGACTTAGATCCAGTAATTGACATGGTGATCTCTTCGATAGGTTTATTAGAGCATGATCTCTTTACTTCTGTCGCGACTCTCGATAGGGTGTCCTTTCAGAGTGTGTTTCTTCCTTCCAGTGAAGGCCTCTTGGAAGCCATGACCGATTTTTGTCCCTTGACATGGTGTCATTTTGGAGCATTGTCCTCTTGGAATTCATGATCAAGAAGAGAGACTTTGAGGATAGTTTTTGCGTCTCTGAGACAACCTCATTAAAAAATGAAACACAGATCTTTGATCATAGTTTTCTAATTTCAAGCTCGTTAAAAAATGAAAGCAATTGAGGATAGTTTTTGCGTCTCTGTAGCAACCTCGTTAAAAATGAAACAGAGGTTACGAGCATAGTTCTTGTTTCTATGTCAAGCTCGTTAAAAAATGAAATAGTTTTCCCCCTCTCTATTTGAGTCAAGTCCTTCATCTAGTATTTGAAGCTTCATTTCCTCTGCCTTTGTCGTTGGATGAAACGAAGCTTGGGGGGAAATACTTTTAGCCTTTCGAATTCATGCTGAAGTAGAGCCGCTAGTTTCTTAAGATGGGGGATAAGTACCAACCATCCCTGTGTTATGCATTGGGAAGTCCAAGCATAGTTTTCTATGGTTCAAGCTTGTGTAAAAATGAAACCACTTACCTCAAGCATAGTTCCCTCTGGTTCAAGCTTGCGTAAAAATGAAAACAGGTCCAAGCATAGTTTTGTTTTGTTTTAAAGCTTGCGTAAAAATGAAAACAATCCCGAGCTTAGTCTTTGTTCTTTCTCCTGCTCATAAATACATGGGCGTCCTTCCAGAGTGTGTTTCTTCCATCAAATGAAGACCTCTTGGAAGCCATGAATCCATGATCAAGAAGACTACGAGGATAGTTTTTGCGTCTCTGAGACAACCTCGTTAAAAAATGAAACAGAGGTCTTTGAGCATAGTTTTCTAATTTCAAGCTTGTTAAAAAATGAAACCACTCGAGGATAGTTTTTTTCATCTCTGTAGCAACCTCATTAAAAAATTAAATAGAGGTTACGAGCATAGTTCTTATTTCTATGTCAAGCTCGTTAAAAAATGAAATAGTTCTCCCCCTCTCTATTTGAGTCAAGTCCTTTGTCTAGTATTTGAAGCTTCCTTTCCTCCACCTTTGTCATTGGATGAAATGAATCTTGGGGGGAAATACTTCTAGCCTCTGGAATTCATGTTAAAGTGTGAGCCACTAGCTTCTTAAGCTGGGGGCTAAGTACCAACCATGCGTTGGGAAGTTGCAAGCATAGTTTTCTATGGTTCAAAATTGTGTAAAAATGAAACCACCTACCTCAAGCATAGTTTCCTCTGGTTCAAGATTGTGTAAAAATGAAACCAGGTCCAAGCATAGTTTTGTTTAGTTTTTAAGCTTTTGTAAAAATTAAAATCTATCCCAAGCATAGTTTTGTTTTGTTTTAAAGCTTGTGTAACAATGAAAACAATCTCGAGCTTAGTCTTTGTTCTTTCTCATGTTTGTAAATACGTGAGAATAAGTTACCGAGCTTAGTCTTTGTTCTTTCTCATGCTCGTAAATCAATGAGAATGTAACTGAGTAAAATTTTATAAATTTTTCGGACTCGTGAAGGTTATACAAAAAAGGAACCCTCTGGAGTTCCCTTGAAGATCTTTTCAGACTCTCTAAACATGACAAGATTGTCGAGCAACCTTGTTATTTTCACGCTTCTTAAAGTATTTGAAGAAAACGTCTGTTGAGCGATAGTTTATCTCTTTTTCGGTCTCATCAGACTACTTTACGAAAAAGGAACTGAGAGATTTCTCTTTTAAGTGTTTTTCTAGACTCTATAATCATGAAAAACCTCTGATTTTTCTTTCTTTGGACTCGTTAAACAAACATCGAAAGGCCCATATGGGACCAAACCACTCCTTCCTAGGGTTCGTTAAGCATACTCCGAGGGACTCATCCGAAGGATGAGCTTACATTACAAGCATATGTTATCCTCCTCAAGCTTGCGTAAAAATAAAGAGGTACTCGCCAGAAATGGTGGGGGGAAAATTGGGAAAGAATTGTATCTAAACCTGTATTCTATGGAAGAGTCGCTTTTGAACATGATACCCTCTCACTCGCCTTGTGTCTAGGTTGGAAAATCCACTCATTTCTTGGTCATACTCCTTTATAACTTTAAAAATTGGTCTGTGATCCCTGTTGTTGAGTTAATATTTTCCAAGACGGTTGTCGTGTCATCAATATGTTCAAAAACATGTCCAACCTGAAAAGCCTTCTATTGCGTCAGCCATCCCTGAGTCATTCCCGAATCACTTGTTACTCTAATCTACATAAAATCTTGTTACTTGTTTCGTGTCATTGATGTGGGATACATTAAGGCCCTCCTGTGATGAGTCTTTCCCTTTCGACTTCAACTCATTATCCAGGAATTAGACCTAGAAACCAATTGGTACCTTGGAAATTTCATGCCTCATGGCAGGTTTCCTCGCTTTTGACAGTGGGTTTTCATTATTGACCCCTGATCAAGAGATTCCGCTGAGTGTTCGACTTAAGCTCATTTATTCACATTCATTGGATTGTACTAGTGTACCTTAGAGTCATTGACATTAATGGTGATTTCCCTCACACTTGTTAACAGTTTCATGAATGACCGATAATCAAGTGGTTTCTACCATGTTCGACTTCAACACATGTAATCACATGGTTAGATTCGTACTATAGAGTGGTGGAGATGAAGAACCTGAATCTTTTTTGACAGATTCAGGTTGCATTGGAGTGTATTCAGTTTGTATTGTTGCATAGATCCACATTGTATGTCTGGTGGCTATGTTCAAATTTGAGTCTTTAACACATAGATCCACAGTGTATTTTTGGTGGCTATGTTCAAATTTGAGTCATATTAGCATGGATCCACAATGTATGTTTGGTGGCCATGACTTGTCTTACTTGACATGGATATTTTCATGTCGGAATTTATGGTTTGAGTCATTTGTATTCTGAGTATGGGAATTCCTACCTCAGTGATGATATATTATTGTACTGTATTTCCTTGTTTGTTGGCAGGTTTCTGACTGACTGTTCCTTGTTCCCTACACACACTCGACAAAGTATTTCAGTTATCACTCTGTTCTAACTTCATACTTTGGGGGGCTCTCTTTTACACATTATTTTCATCATCCCTATGACCGTTAATGATGTAAACCTATATGTTGCCTTCAGAGGGGTCAGTGGCTTGAGTTCCTGAAGAGAGAAGGGAGAAGAACTTTTCCTGAGAAAAGAAGTTGTATTTTCCCTTGTAAAAACCTTTTAAAAAAAGAAGTTCGCAGCTTGCTATATAAGCAGGGTGCAAGAATGCCTGATTCTTGTAGGTTTCACCATAGCTAGGGTGTGAGATGTTTGCAGGTTGCTCTATAGGAAGGGTGCAAGAATGCCTACATGTGGGAAAAACAAGTGTTTTCTTGAATCTTCTAGAAGGAGAAGCTTTTATGGTGAGCTGGCATCCGAATGGTTTGGATCTTACTCGCTTTCATGGTTTAGTGGGATCATCCTAACCTCCTCACCTTATCCTCTTCAACTTATAAAAGGAGAGGAGTTCTTATGGAGAAAGTTAGCTTTGGTTATCTTTTGAGCTTTGGTTAGCTTTAGAGCTTTTGGGATTAGCTTGGATTGGATAGAGGTTTGGAGATCTTTAGCTTGGCTAGATGAGCCACTTTGTCAAGATAGATTGTGAATATTATCAAATCTGTGCTCTCAGAATTCTTGGAGTGAAAGTGTGTGGGGAACAAAGGACAGTTGGAAGGGACCTTACAACATCAAGGCCATGGTTGTAATCTCTCTTTCACATTTAATATGATACAACAATATAATTCTTTCCTATAAAGTTTGTTGTGTTTTATTGTATGATTCCTTGATCACATACATAGGTTTATATTGAGTTTATGCTATTGCTATCACTTTGGTTGGTTACGTTCTTTTGCAGGATCATCATGGTATGAGCATTGGAACAGAGCTAGGATGGCGATGGCGAGAGGAAGAAACATTTAAATGGTATGTCACTCATCCCTCTTTAGTTAGTAAATTCAATATCTAAAACTTAAGGAAAGCATCATGTTCTGGAGTGTTTTGTTCTAGATCTAGGTGGATCTAGGGAGATCAGTTAGTGTCTGCACCTACCGATTAGTTTGATAACACTAGAGACCCCAAAGGAGATCCCCCTTTATCCACAGGAGAAAAATCACCTTGCAGCGTTGTTGGCGGGCGAAATTGACCGTTCGTCAACTGGAAGAGTGGATCTAGTATGGGGTTGTCTAAATAACCCAAGCCGTTTGGGATAACCCACCCTGACGGGTTTAGCGGCTCCGTTAGCCGATCTAAGTCCTAGAAAAACAAAAGAAAATTACTCTAAATTAACTAATCTAAATGAAAAATAACAATTACAACAAACTAATAAACAAATCTAAACTATCATATACAATTTATTACCTAAACTATACAACTATAATTCTATAAAATCAAACATTCAATTACCAATAGAATCAAATCTAACTACAAATATACAATATTTACAATTTACAGATTTAAATTAAAACCTGCAAAAATCATTTGTAATCTGTCCTAAGACAGTGAAACCATTTTTTTTTTTGAATTTTTATAGTTTTATGAGAAAGAAACTAAATAACAAATAACTAAACTAAGAAACTAAAATAATAACTCTAACTACAAATCTCAACTATACATATATCTAAAACTACTTAAATTACACTAACAAATTAACCATCAAATACTAAATAACAAACTGACCAGAAGTAACTCTTCAGGTTTGTCCTGTACGATGGTCGATTCAGCTGATTGGTGGGAGGAAACCCGCACCAGATTCTCCATGATCTTCTCGTAAACGGGAAGCTGTTGTGCTCTTCAGATATAATTACAGGACAAACAAGACATAAAAATTACAACAATCTTATGATATACAAATCTTCACAGTTACATAAATGTGCATGCAAAGATCTATACAAAATGATTCAATCAACGAAGAAGAGAAATATGTAATTCATTAACTGAAACAAAGTAATAATTCATTAACTGAAACAAAGTAATTGTTGTACTTTTAAAATAGGATAGATCAGATACAGACAACATATAAATCAAATCACATCATCATGCAAAGAATTATGATAACTAAAGTAGTCGATAATTAATTGCCAACTGATATGCAGAAAACTTGAAACAAAAGTTTGATATATTGAAAGCGAAAGTTGTTACAAGACATCAACTTTCGTCTCGGTCTGAATCATAAATCCATAGTCTGGTTCTCCCCACAATTATCATGGTCCTTATTACAAAAAATAACAAGTATTTAAAGACCTCCCACAGGGTAAAACATCCCTGTGGGAATTATCAAAACAGTTTACACAAATCTGGGAAAATATCCCAAGTTTCTGACTCAAGCTTATCCACCTAAGACAAAACCAAATCCAAGATATCTCCTAAACTACCACAACATGCCCAATTAATCATTGTAAATTTGTATGCACCTGAAAGAGGACAAGAATAGACAATATTAGAGGATATCTTATTGATAAAATTGATAAAAATCTAATTTCTAAGACTAGCTACAGAATCTTACGATTCTGTAGCTGGTCTAAATTTAACACAAAATCATTTTAAAACCAATTTGAATCCTAAATAATATATTCAAACTATTGAACAACATTTCATTGATAATTAGAAACTAAAAGAATCATTTAAACCGAAACTAATATACAAATTAGAACAAATTAAAACATGGTCAACCGAATGATAACAGAGATGCATGCACTCTGTTCAATCTTTTATCACCAATTTGGGATAAATAGAATCACCGAGATGATTCAACAGTAATGAAATGATTTTTATAAACCAATTGAAATTGAAACAACTGTAACAGGTTAAACAAATCTTTCGTGCAATAGTTTATGTCACTTCAGCCATCGACAAAAGCATTTTAGAATAAAAAATGAAATCAACAGGATCATTTTTCAAATTGATATAACTATATTAAACATATACAAACAATCATGCTAATTGTGACACACAACAATCACTTGCAAATTCAATCAAACAGGAACGAATCGAAACGGTTTGAGGCTGACGAAATCGTTATGAATTAACACTGTTTCAATGATTTTAGCAAATAGAACTTTTACACAGGTCGAATGTAACCAAAATCCAAATGAGAATATTGATTCAATCAAAACAGAGTCATTCCTAATTAATCAAAGTCAACAGGGTTGTTTTGAGTTTATTATATTATATCGTATTTATCAACCCAGTCGCTAATAATGATGCATAACACATATAAAGGATCATACCAATTCAAGCCCATGAAATCGTTCCAAAATAAAACCATAAGAACTAAATCAGAGCTGATAGAATCCAACCACAACAAAAACGTACCAAATCAAAACATAGTCGTGCTCTGATTTTAGCACAAAAATATCCTATACATGTCAGATGAAAAATGAAAACAAACCCCTTTGATTCCATTAATTCAAACCAACAAAATTTTTCTAAAGTGAACCACACCAAGTCAAAACCAATCAATCGCTTCTACTAAGCTGGGCACGACAAAATCACATAACCAAATCATAGTTACATTTGAATTTAGTAAAACGAATCTACTGTACAGGATCGACAACATAACAAAATCATTTCGAATGTATTAAAAAGAACAGAGCTAGTCAAAATCAAAACCCAATCCTTTATATTAATTCAATCAAACTTACAAAGAAAAATTCATATCGAAATTCATACTTGGGCAATCAGAAAACAACTCGATCATGATGATTTGGAATTGACGAAGGCTGTTGCAACTTCGACATTCTTGAAAACAATCGAGCCAATGGTTTTCTGTTTCTTGTCGTTAGTCTGTAGCCTATTGTTCTCCTTAGCCAACACTGTCACCTTTTCTTCTAATGCTTTGATATTTGATTGTAACAGGGGGATGTTAGCGTAATAATGCTCTAGCCAAGCGTTACATTGGATACATGATGATTTCTCGAGCTTCGATAACACAGGCGAGGGTTTGTGTAAGCCACTAGGGGTTTCATTGTGCAGCTTGATTACTGGGTAATTTGGGTTGTATTTTAGGCATGGGGGAAAATTAGATACATAGTCATAGGGTTTCTTGGAGCCAAGGCCATGGGAATAGGGTTACTCTTCAGCTAGGAAACGCTCGATATCGGAATCCGAGTCCTCGCTCAGCACTATGGGCTTTAGATTAACGTTTGGCTTAGGTTTATTCCGGGCAAGTCTCGATATCAATCAAGCATTTTTCATACCCTTGCTGTCAACAGTAGGATTACCCTTGACTTTCTTACTCATAGGCTTCTTGACAGCCTCAATCTTGTCTATTATGATGTCGGGTAGGTTGATGTCAGGGCATACCGAGGGTTTGGCTGGGGGTAAGAGGATATGGAATGGAACGGGTGGCTCGACCATAGTCTCACTTACTACAGCCTTATCTATTTGGATAGACTCTGAATCAGCAAAGCCATTTTGAGATAGAAAGGCTTGGCAATTATCATTGTGAAGGTTTAAATGGTGAACGATGATGAGCCTAATCAGGCCATGATGAAACATGTTGCTATCAACCTTCTCTCATTTGAACCTCTTCGACATCTTGTAAAGACTAAGTAAGAAGTAATGTGGCATGTTCAAAGGATAGCCCATGAAATTCATTAATAACTGGAGGTGAAATAAAAAAACTAAGCCATACCGACCTTCACAGGTCACAAATTGTTTAACGATTACCAAAAGGTCATGCCACCTGGGTTTGAGGGTGGAAATAGGCATACTTTTATCACAGGAGACAAACTTCCTTGATACGAATAGAAAAGGCCACGACACCTCATCGACTTTGGAGTTTTTAAACCATCTTTCCCCTGTGGTTGAAAATCCTGTAGTAGAGCTTATGAATTCTTCATTCAGGTCAAGCTGTATGTCACTGATTTTGTCCCTACACCCATCAAAGGTAAGGGTGAATTGTTGTGCAACCAAAAATTTGAAACCCTCAAATCTCTGTATAAACATTAGCCAACCATTTTTTTCTAAATCCTTACAGGCGTTATGGAATAACAACAGGGCTTGGTTACCATTTGGATCTATGCGCACCACCGGTGCCATAGACAGGATCACACGGTGAGCAGGTTTTTCGGGCTAGGGTTCGAACAGAGTATACGTAGAGACAGAATGCTCATAGGCTTACCCGAAAACACCAAGGGTGACCTGGGATAGGGGGAAAACATTTATGGCAGAACATGAGAAGGTGGTGGAGCTATTTCGGCCCATGCAAAATAGTGATTACCCACAGTACAACCGCCGACGCGTATAACTATTCAAATGACTATGCATATGTGTTAAAAACTATGCCATTCAATCAACCAATGAAATCTATGGTAAGTGAATTTAAACATTTGCACGAGCAATAATCATAGTTTCAAAACCAAAGAAATAAATCGAAATCACACCAAGGGTTCGATTATATGAACTAAGTGTTGTGTGGAATGATTTATACCAAGGGTCTTGCCACAACAAAAATATGTTTTTATGAAACCAATGTGTCAAGTGAATCAATGAAGGAACATTAGAAATCAAACCACCAATGCATCACAAACTCAATCACTCATAAAACAAAAATATATAATCAATCAAAGAATGTCGAATGAGTATAGATCAAGGGGTCTTGCCAATCATATAATCATGATTAAATTAAAAGCGCAACGAACATAAAGAGTGATCATAGCAATCCAGTGACGATTTTAATGTGACTTCGAAAACCAAGTTCTCATGCTTGCAGTCATGAAAAAAAGAACAAAGGTAAGTGTATGAATGCACGAAATAATAATGTCATTTTATTCCAAACATTGCAACGAAAATCAAGGTTTGCAAAGCACTGGTGTGGGCAGCTTATAGGGACAGTATAAAAATGTGGATTGGCTACCAACAATTGCGACACACTGGTAGAAGCAGTTATCTCTGCCAAAAGAACAAATTCAGATTAGGATAATGAGAAAAATTCTAACTCAAAAATAACAGCCAGAAAATCGTGTAAACATCGTCATTAACCAAATATTCCAGCAGTGTTTAAAGGATGAAAACTGATAACAGTCTTAAGACAAGTGAGCCATGATATTAAAGATAAAATCTTCGATACTGTTGACAGAGCCACTGCTGCCAGCAGACATCCATAGCCTCGACAGGGTTGACATTTAACCCACTCTAATGTCTGTATCCTGCCTAAAAGTTCCAGATCAGAATAAAGGACATTTTAAGATCAAGAGGCTTCTTATTTCCAAATTTTCATATACCCGACATTGCTTTGCTGCCAGCGGGCCTGTTCAATACCCCGACGAAGTTGTCTTGGCATCATGCATGCATTTACCTGCTGCCAGCAGACCTGTTCAACATCCCGGCGGGTTTACAAGCACTTCCCACAGCTCTTTTATTGATTTATTTTGTTCTTTTTCAAAGATATATAGTCGAGTGGGGTGACACTGAAAATTATGATATTTTAACATATTTTTTACAGACCTCATCAAAATTTTTTAGAACTATCCTTTATTAAGATCCAGAGAAGGTTTATTTATAGAACCAACTTTCTAAGGCAGGGAGACATCTTCTGAGTCATTCCCTTAAGGAATAGGGATAGCGTAAAAAGATAATAGATGATCGTGACAGGCTTTAATCGGAGATTGAAATCAGTTCACTTCTTTCAAACAACAGTTTTTTTATTGCTGACACAAATGTAAATTTCAGAAGTATAGAATTGATGTTTATACAATTTTTTATCAGTCATTTTAGTGAAGGAATTTTCTATTTTCTTTGTCCGAATAGTTCAACATGCAGGTATGTATTTCAAAAAAACAAAGACTGATAAGCGCAAAGGAGAAATCACAATAAAAAAAAGCAAAAGAAAAGCAAACAAAAACAAAATATGTACATAATATACAAAGAGTTGTCATCAAGCAAAATATCTTTTCAGGGCTTGGCCATTCACCGGAAAGGTGTCAGGCTTCCCTTCTAGATTCTACAATTGGAAAGAGCTGGGACCCAACTTCTCAGCAATTAAAAATGGTCCAAGCCATAAGTTTTGAAATTTCGTGTGCTCTCCCTTTCCTTCATGTGGTTTGTCCCACTTCAAAACGAGGTCACCTACTTCGAAACTCCTATCAGAGGCAGAGTTGGAATTGAACCAGATTTTAACTATTAGTTGATGCTGATCTAACTTACATTTAGCTTGGGCTCTTACCTCTTCTAGCTTCATTAAGGTATTAATTCGTTTTTCCAAAGGGGAACAATTTTCTTCTTGTATTTTCTGCGATAGCTGAAGTGAAGCAAGAAGAATGTGTGGTGGCAGAATTGCTTCTCATCCATAAACAAGAAAGAAAGGAGAGTTTCCTACAACACCTTTTGGCACTACCCTATCAGCCCAAATTGCATTTAACAGTGCATTATGTTAGTTTTTGTGATTTTCAGCAACCGTTCTTTTGATGATTTTAATCAAGTTCTTATTTGTTGATTCTACCAATCCATTTCCCTGGGGGTAATAGCTAGCAGAATACTTCAATTTAATTCCTTTTTCCAAAGAAAAATCGCTCATCTCAAGAGATGAAAAATAAGAAGCGTTATCGAATACTAAACAATCAGGGATACCAAAACGAGTGATAATATTCGAATTTAAAAAGACAATTACCTGACTGGTATTCACAGTTTTTAACACGGCAGCTTCAGACCACCTGGTAAAATAATCTGTGGCTTTAATGATAAACTTATGTTGTTGAGAGGATGGTGGATTGATTAGACCTATGATATCAAGGCCTCGCTGCTAAAAAGGAGAGTATACTGAAACGAGCTGCAAAGGAAAGGCTGGTTTCTGTAACCACCCTGATGCTTTTTGACAAATAATACACTTACAACACAAGGCATGGGCGTCTCTAAAAAGCGTGGGCTAGTAATAACCGGCTCTCAAAACTTTATGGGCAGTGATGTCACCACCAAAATGACCACCAACTTCTCCTGCATGCAATTCTAGTAAGACTTTTTCTACTTTGTCTTTCTCAAGACAGTGCATCAGTACGTCATCAAAATTTTGATGAAAAAGAACACCATTAACCAATTGAAAGGAGGAAGAATTTAATCTTAAATCTCTTATTTTAGTGGGATCCAAGTGATGAGGGGATGACCCATGTTCAAGATAGAATTTTATATCATCGTACTAGGGACTGACAGATTTTTGTGCGCAGTAGATTGCATTTTGATCGTGGTGTCCTAGGTTTGACGTATCACTTTCTTCTTGTTGTCCTGCAGTTGAATCTGCAACTAACTTGCATAACCCTTGGCCTCTCACTATTTGAGCTAGGGTAATTTCTATGTCATACTCTTGTAAGGAGGTAACCCAGTTGGCCCTCTTTTCACCTAGTTCCTTTTGTACTAATAGGTTCTTGATGGCTGGGTAAGCGACAATAAATTTCGTCCTTGATTTCAAAAGATAAGACCATAAATGCTTAACTGCTTTAAAAACAACATAGGCTTGTTGATCTACTATTGGGTAATTAAGTTCAACACCTTTGAAGGCAGAGCTCATAAAGGAAATGGGTACTTCATTGTTTTTGGCGTTCTTTTGAGTTAACACGGCGGCGTAGGAACGGTCAAAAGCAAAAGTGTAGAGTGTAAAGTCTTGGGAAAAGTCGGGGCTCATGAGAGAAGGAGCGTCTATTATGGTTTTTTTTATTGCATTAAAAGCTTGATTTTCTAAGGGTCCCCAATGATATTGGGCGTCTTTCTTAATTAGGTTTTGCAAAGGTCTGGCCATTTCGGAGAAACTGGGGATGAATCTCTTGACGAAGTTTATCTGGCCTAAGAAAGACTGCATGGATTTTTTGGAAGTAGGAGGGCGAAGTTTCGAGATGACTTGAGTCCTTTCAGGGTCGATAAAAATCCCTTTGATTGACACAATAAATCCTAAGAGTTTACCTTGTTCTACTGCAAAGATGGATTTTTTAGGATTCAAGGAAATGTCGTATTTACGACATCACTGTAGAACGACTCGTAAATGAGCTAGATGATCGGTTTTGTTTTTGGAAAATACAGTCACATCATCTAAGTAAACTACGATGAACTAATTGATTAAGCCTTGGAAAGTGATGTCCATTGCTCTCTGGAAAGTGGCACCGGCATTAATCAATCCAAAAGGCATTTTTCGATAGGCATAGGTGCCCCAAGGAGTGCGGAAGGTAGTTTTAAGTTGGTCTGGAGGAGACATCAGGACTTGGTTGTACCCTGAGAAACCATCCAGCAAGGATAACCTCTCAGAACCAGATACATGTTGAAGGATCTGTTCCATGGGTGGGACAGGATAGTTGTCTTTATCAGACGCTCTGTTAAGGTTTCATAAATTGACGCATAGTCAGATTTCCCCACTTTTCTTCTGGACAGGGACAAGGTTAGAAACCCATTGAGTGTGCCTAACAGGGAAAATTATCTTAGCATTCAGGATTTTATTCAATTCTTTTTTAATGGTCGGTTCAAGCTTAGGATGCATTTTTCTCAAATTTTGTTGAAAGGGTGAGGTTTGGGGTTTCATAGGAATGGCATGTTGTATGATGTTAGGGTCGAAAGTTTTAAGGTCATCATACGTCCATGCAAAAATATCTTTAAATTCTTTGAAAAATTTAATAAATGCAACTTTTTCTTGCTCAGAACATCCTACCCCTAGATTAATGCACTGTGGATTTTCCTTAGTTCCTAAGTTTACTTTTTCATATGATAACGAGGAACTATTAGTTTTACAGTTGACCGTTTTTTTGAATTTATCTTGAAGATCATAAAATTTCTCTAATCTAACTACAGATTTAGGGATCGAATTTACCATGTCCGATGAAGATTCAGGAGTTCTCGGATCTGGTATTACCATGAAATCGTGCAAATTGTTGTCATGAGTGAATTCGTCTATCACCGCACCTTGAAATTTTTCTTCCATATGCAGGAAGCTAATAATATGTTGATTGTCGTCGAAGACTCTCCAGTTCGTGATGTTGTCGGGAACGGATGTCCTAAACAATAGTTCGACGGAGAATGCATCTGGGGACAAGCCTTCTACAGGGAAGAGTTTAGAAGCTACATTAGCTAATAGATCAGCCTCAGAGTTATTCAATCTAGGAATAGAATTTATATTGAAAGAAGAAAATTTATTCATTAAATTCCATACCTCGAATTGGTAGCTTTTAAGATGCGGAGACAGACAGTGGATAGAATCTCTTACCTGTCTAACTACGATTTCGGAGTCGCCAAAGACAGTCAAATTTTGAATGTTCATGTCTAAAGATTTTTTGAGACCTTGCAGTAAAGCCTCATATTCTGCAGTATTATTAGTACATTCAAATTCTAACCTACATCCAATCAGAGTTTTGTTACCTGTCGGATTGATAATAACGCAGCCTGCACCAGCTCCTTCTTTGGACTTTGACCCGTCAAAATAAAGAGACCAAATTTGATTTTTATCGGGTACATGAGACCGTTGTGTAGAAGCTGTTGGCTGCACATATGCTACAATCCCAGACTGTTGTTCTAGATTGGTGATAGATGAAGTCTCGGCCATGAAATTGTCGAAAAAGGTATCCATCCCTTGTGCTTTGGGTGAATCAGCACAAGTTGTAAATGGTTCGTTGGGATTGTTCAAATCTGTGACAGTGAAATTAAGGTAGCGTTCACGATTTACCTTGATCTTGTTGGGCTTTTCGTTCTCAGGAAGCCATAGGTGAGACCAATCTATCACAAAATAGCCATGTACTTGCTCCGACCAGTCCCTGCTTAAAAATAGAGCATACACTTCTGGAATATCCACAACAATAATATCAATGATTTGATGAACTTTGGGGTTAGATGATAATCTTATAAGCACATTTTTCAATTCGCCTATGACCTTAACATTGGTTCGATCAAGTTGTATGATTTTTAAAGTGGATGGTTCAACTTCTGACACACAGACCATGGCATCACATTGGATGATGCCATCACATTGGATGATGGTTAATCTTCTGGCACACAGACCATGGCATCACATTGGATGATGCTCCTGAGTCTACCATACAATTGTGCACGTTTCTATTAAAGATTTCAAAATTTAATAAAAATGGAGGTACATTTTTGCGAGTACTAAGGGTGGTAGTTTGTGGATTTTTACTCGCAGTTCCTAAAGCTACTTTATCTACATTATTTACATTATTTACATTATTTATAGGAAGGCTTCCTTTATCATGAGGATCAGGATTGTTTTTAGTAGAAGTCTTCTGAGGAACCTTTTTCTGAACAACCTTGTTTGAGTTACCATTCTTACCATTCTCTGAGATATTCTGTAACATTTTTTGTAGGAGAAATGGAAATTTCAATAACTCATAAACAAAAATGTTAGCCCTTAACTTTTTAAGATCTTCAACTAAATCATAATCTAAGTTGGGGTTTACATGACTCTATTTAGTCTCATCTAGTTTAGATTGCTTTGGAGGAAAATTCATAGTATTCTCGGAAGAAGGTTTGCTTGCTATCTTACTCCTAGTATTATAGGGATGGACTGTCTCGAAGTTAGCTTGAAAGATTCTATCCAAGAAGTGTCCAAAAATATTTGGAGAAGACTCTTCTTATTGAACTGTTTCTTGTTCAACAACCTCCTCAAGAATCTCAGGAGGCATCAAATTATCCTGGGCTTCTAGAATTGTTTGAAGGGAATATTGAAGACTCTCTAGATTAAGACCTTCAATATTCAGATTAGGTCGGTTGGTGGGAAAAGGCTTCCTGAATGGGGGCTTGTAAGGCCCTTTGCTCGATGAAGATTCTTCGACCAACCTTTTCAAATCTATAACTTGATTTGACAGTTTTTGAATGACTTTATTTAAGTTTTCTAAATCAGAGCTTTCAGGTTTTGTTTTACTTTGAGTAGGTCTAGGGAGGATTTTGATCTTCTTTTTGGAAGATGAACTAGTCTCTGTTTCATTGCTAGTAGGTTATTTTAGACTAAGTATGTATTTTTCAATTTGGCTGGCCTCCTATAAGGCTTCTAACAACGTGCCTTTCTTAGATCGTTTAACCCAAATGGCTATACTTTGATGCAAGGCTTTAGTATAGTAAGCTATTATAAGATTCTCGACAGACATGGAATCCGCAAGGATTCGGTTTTTAAGTGTTAAGAATATTTGATTAAAGTCTTTAATTTTCTCTTTTGGGTTCATTCTTAAGCTAGAAAGGTCCATGACTAGGACTTCTAGAGGCTTACCATCTTTGAACTTTTCCAAAAAGAAGGATTCAAACTTTTCCCAAGATGCGATGGTATGGGGTTACTGGGCAAAGTACCATGTAGAGGCATTGCCCTCGAAAGTATAGGGGAACAACCTACAGACTAAGTCTTCATGCTCGACATTGCGGATTCTTATGGCTAACATAAATTTTTTAATGTGATCTTCTGCGATCTGTTTTGAGTCAGGGTCAAACTTGGGAAGCTACTTCTCCAGATGTTTAGGTAAGGGATGTTGAGATCCAGGTACAACTACCTCATCCTGGTCGAGCCAAGGTCTAGTAGGATTGTTCTGGTTGGCCATTGGTGTAGTGGGTGTGGAAGGCTAAGAAGGGGAACTGCCTTCAGCAGAAGAATATTCTCTCAAAGAAGAAGGGGATGATGGAATTGGTGAGGGAGGTATTCCAGATCCTCCTGTAGCAGAAGTGAGGATTGGATCTGTAGGGTTCACAGTGAGGTCAGTGCCTCCTAGTTGTTCTCTGATATCAAATAAGTCTAGAGGTTGGTCCAAAGGTCAATTTGGTTGCCTCAGACGGGCTAAGGCACTATGTGTTCTTATGAGAGATTGGCGGACAATCTCTTGTATGTCACCACCTGTAGGATTTGGGGTTGTTGGCTCAGTTGTGATCTCTGGATCGTCTTTAGACGTGGTTGATGTTTGAGGGGGAATTTTATCGTTCAAATGAATTCTTGTCACTATAGGTGAGTGATTAGGTGGTGGAGGAGTCTTACGACCACCTCGTGCCATTAATAAATTTCAGGCCCTCCTTCTAGTGCCATTTGTTGACAAGTGAAATTGACCGTCCGTCAACTGGAAGAGTGGATCCGGTCCAGGGTTGTCTAAATAAACCAAGTCGTTTGGGATAACCCACCCTAATGGGTTTAGTGGCTCTGTTAGCTGATCTAAGTCCTAGAAAAAGAAAAGAAAACTACTCTAAATTAACTAATCTAAATGAAAAATAACAATTACAACAAACTAATAAACAAATCTAAACTATTATATACAATTTATTACCTAAACTATACAACTATAATTCTATAAAATCAAACATTCAATTACCAATAGAATCAGATCTAACTACAAATATACAATATTTACAATTTACAGATTTAAATTAAAACCTGCAAAAATCATTTGTAATATGTCCTAAGACAGCAAAACCATTTTTTTTTTTGAATTTCTATAGTTTTATGAGAAAGAAATTGAATAACAACTAACTAAACTAAGCAACTAAAATAATAAATCTAACTACAAATCTCAACTATACATATATCTAAAACTACTCAAATTACACTAACAAATTAACCATCAAATACTAAATAACAAACTGACTTGAAGTAACGCTTCAAGTTTGTCCTGTACGATGGTCGATTCAGCTGATTGGTGGGAGGAAACCCACACCAGATTCTCCATGATCTTCTCGTAAACGAGAAGCTGTTGTGCTCTTCAGATATAATTACAGGACAAACAAGACATAAAAATTACAACAATCTTATGATTTACAAATCTTCACAGTTAGATAAATCTGCATGCAAAGATCTATACAAAATGATTCAACCAACGAAGAAGAGAAATCTGTAATTCATTAACTGAAACAAAGTAATTGTTGTACTTTTAAAATAGGAGAGATCAGATACAGACAACATATAAATCAAATCACATCATCATGCAAAGAATTATGATAGCTAAAGTAGTCGATAATTAACTGCCATTGATCAGAGAGTTCTTTCGGATTCATCGCATAGGTTTTTTTTATTTTCAACGTTTTGGACAAAACTAGTGTGGTCCATCATCAGGAAAGTGTTTGTGAAAGAGAAAGCTGTTACAAGACATCAACTTTCATCTCGGTCTGAATCATAAATCCATAGTCTAGTTCTCCCCACAGTGATCATGGTCCTTATTACAAAAAATAACAAGTATTTAAAAACCTCCCACAGGGTAAAACATCCCTGTGGGAATTATCAAAATAGTTTACACAAATATGGGAAAATATCCCAAGTTTCCGACTCAAGCTTATCCACCTAAGACAAAACCAAATCCAAGATATATCCTAAACTGCCACAACATGCCCAACTAATCATTGTAAATTCGTATGCACCTGAAAGAGGACAAGAATAGACAATATTAGAGGATATCTTATTGATAAAATTGATAAAAATCTAATTTCTAAGACTAGCTACAGAATCTTGCGATTCTATAGCTGGTCTAAATTTAACACAAAATCATTTTAAAACCAATTCGAATCCTAAAGAATATATTCAAACTATTGAACAACATTTCATTGCTAATTAGAAACTAAAAGAATAATTTAAATCGAAACTAATATACAAATTAGAACAAATTAAAACATGGTCAACCGAATGATAACAAAGATGCATGCACTCTATTCAATCTTTTATCACCAATTTGGGATAAACAGAATCGCTGAGATGATTCGACAGTAATGAAATGATTTTTATAAACCAATTGAAATTGACACAACTGTAACCGGTTAAACAAATCTTCCATGCAATAGTTTATGTCGCTTCAGCCATCGAAAAAAACATTTTCGAATAAAAAACGAAGTCAACAGGATCGTTTTTCAAATTGATATAACTACATTAAACATATACAAATGATCATGCTAATCGTGACACGCAACAATCACTTTCAAATTCAATCAAACAGGAATGAATCGAAATGGTTTGAGGCTGATGAAATCATTATGAATTAACACTGTTTCCATGATTTTAGCAAATAGAAATTTTACACAGGTCGAATGTAACCAAGATCCAAACGAGAATATTGATTCAATCAAAACAGAGTCATTCCTAATTAATCGAAGTCAACAGGGTTGTTTTGAGTTTATTAGATTACATCATATTTATCAACCCAGTCGCTAATAATGATGCATAACACATATAAAGGATCATACCAATTCAATCCCACGAAATCGTTCCAAAATAAAACCATAAGAACTAAATCAAAGCTGATAGAATCCAACCACAACAAAAATGTACCAAATCAAAACATAGTCGTGCTCTAATTTTAGCAAAAAAATCTCCTATATAGGTCATATGCAAAACGAAAACAAACCCCTTTGATTCCA
This sequence comes from Picea engelmannii, assembly GCA_009831015.1. Classification (NCBI taxonomy): domain Eukaryota; kingdom Viridiplantae; phylum Streptophyta; class Pinopsida; order Pinales; family Pinaceae; genus Picea; species Picea engelmannii. The sequence goes on along the minus strand of ML784579.1, from coordinate 84,499 downwards.
TTAATTCAAACCAACAGAATTTTTCTAAAGAGAACCACACCAAGTCAAAACCAATCAATTGCTTCTACTAAGCTAGGCGCAACAAAATTGCATAACCAAATCATAGCTACATTTGAATTTAGTAAAATGAATCTACTGTACAAGATCGACAACATAACAAAATCATTTTGAATGTATTAAAGAGAACAGAGCTAATCGAAATCAAAACCCAATCCTTTATATTAATTCAATCAAACTTACAAAGAAAAATTCATATCGAAATTCATACCTGGGCAATCAGAAAACAACTCGATCATGATAATTTGGAATTGACAAAGGTTGTTGCAGCTTCGACATTCCTGAAAACAATCGAGCCAGTGGTTTTCTATTTCTTGTCATTAGTCCGTAGCCTATCGTTCTCCTTGGTCAACACTGTCACCTGTTCTTCTAATGCTTTGATCTTTGATTGTAACAGGGGGACGTCAGCATAATAACGCTCTAGCCAAGTGTTACATTGGATACATGATGATTGCTCGGGCTTCGATAACACAGGCGAGGGTTTGTGTAAGCCACCAGGGGTTTCATTGTGCAGCTTGATTCCCAGGTAATTTGGGTTCTCTTTTAGGAACGCGGGAAAATTAGATACATAGTCATAGGGTTGCTTGGAGCCAAGGCCATGGGAAGAGGGGTACTCTTCAGCTAGGAAATACTCGATATCGAAATCCGAGTCCTCTCTCAGCACTATGGGCTTTAGATTGACGTTTGTCTTAGATTTATTCTGGGCAAGTCTCGATATCAATCAAGCATTTTTCTTACCCTTGTTGTCGAAAGTAGGATTACCCTTGACTTTCTTACTCACAAGATTCTTGACAGCCTCAATCTTGTTTGTTATGATGTCGGGTAGGTTGATGTCAGGGCATACCGAGGGTTTGGCTCGAGGTAGGAGGATATGGAATGGAATGGGTGGCTCGACCATAGTCTCACTTACTATAGCCTTATCGATTTGGATAGACTCTGAATCAACAAAGCCATTTCGAGATAGAAAGGCATGCCAATTATCATCGTGAAGGTTTAAATGGTGAACGATGATGAGTCTAATCAGGCCATGATGAAACAAGCTGTTGTAGGAAAATCTGCCTGCGGACAAGTAGATCGACCTCTAGAGCTTGACCTTAACCCTAGACAGAAAAATGCTTATCATGGACACTGACTTCCTTTCAAATCTATCTAAACTAATGCGTGAGAAGGGAGGATGACATAGGTACCTTTTAATCGACGTTTGTCCCTGCACGCTCCGAGTTGCGCTCCAATCCTTTGCTCCTCGCTGAGAGCTGTGGACAAAACAAGATACAACCACTTCCTACTCTATTGACATTAGCTTGAAAATAGATCTATCATGAAATGATAAGTTCATGTAACATCAGACACAAACTAGAAAGAAACAGGCCAAGCGTGTCATATTAATGAGAATAACGACATCAGTACTTACAATCGTAGATGTAAATGCGACAGCTTCGTCAAGTCCTCTTCATTTAACCCTTGCCTGAAAGGTCCACAACCTGGATAACAACAGCTTCACTGATCAATCTCCTTTGGCTGACTGTAAGTTTCCTCCAAGATCATAAGTTTCACATATTCATTCTTCCCCCCTCCACTTATGAGATCATAAGTTTGGTGTAATTCTGCATTTTCCATCCTCCATACCACTCATGAGATCATAAGTTTGGTATGATTCTTTATTTTCCATCACCACCTATGAGATCATAGGTTTGGTATCATTCTCCAATTGCAATCCCCCTTTCACCATTAGAAAGCTTGCTTATATAGCTTTGGAGAGGCTCAACCATCTTGAGATATCCTTGGGGAAGGTGATGATTTTCCTCCTTCAGTTGAGGATCTGCCCTAGGATCATGGTTGGACTAGGGATTCGAATCCAACTGCCTTCCAAGAATGAAAATATGATTCCCCCATTCATCTCAACATCTTAACAATCGACCATAATAGGTAGCGCTCCCTCAAAGGAGCCATCAAAGCGCTGTAGCGCTCCCTGGTAAGCTTTAGGGGGCGCCAGCTCCTTCAAAATCTATAGAGCTCCCTTAAAAGGGCCAGGTGATAATTATAACGCTCCCTGACAGTGTATTGGGGAGCGTCGGTGCTCCGAGATAGTGTAAGGGGGAGTGCTCCTCTCCAAAACTCAGTTTTTGAGGTGCTTTCAGGTGGCAAAAGGTGTTTGACTTCAGTAGACCAGTTCTCCTCCTTCAAATCAATCATGTGAGATGTTATAAGTGCTCCCTTTAGTGTCGTTGACATGGAAGTATGTCTGAACATCCTTGTGACACTAGTGACCAACTCGCGACACTTGCAAAAGTTGTGGGGAAGATGCGACACTTACAACACTTGAGAGGGACAATGCGACACTTATCCAGCTGAGCAATTTTGATGTGTAACAGAATGCCCCCAAAAGTATGAAGTTAGAAGATGCAAACTGATGACTGAAATACTTTGTAGACTCTCAAGCAAGGTTATAGACTCGGGGAACCTAACAGAAGCTGCACACAAACATCCAACAAATATCATGACATATTTCAAAACCCAAGGCAGGCATACCTATGCTTGGGTGATCAAGACTTGCAAGATATGGCCGCCATAAAATACATTGCGGATCCATAATTGTATTGATAAAAGGGTATAGCCACTGAAAATACACTATGGATCTATACTCGTATGACATGAACTGATCGTAGCCACAAATAATACACAGTGGATCTACGAGATGATAAGACATAGCCATGACCAATACAAAGTGGATCTATGCAACAGTATATGTGTTTTTAGTCCAGAACTCCTTTGCAACCTGGGCGAGGAATATATCAAAGTGAATTACTCAACCCAGGGTCTTCATACCACTCCCAACGTGGTACAAATCTGACCATGTGAATAGAGCTTTTGGTGTCGAACATGGCAGAAACCACTTGATTACTGGTCGATGAGGTAAACCATTAACAAGTGCAAGGGAGATCACCATTAATGTCAATGATTCCCAAGGTACCTTAGTACATTCCACCGGATGTGAATAGATGAGCTGAAGTCGAACATTCGTGGAATCATTCAATCAAGGGTCAATGATGTAAACCCACTGTCGAACGTGAGGAGGCCTGCCATTGGGGTATGCAGGTCCCAAAGTACTAAATGGTTTCTAAGCCTAATTCCTGGATAATGTGTTGGAGTCGACAGGAATAGACTCGTCGAGGGAGGGCCTTGATGTATCCCTCATCAACGACATGAAACAGACACAGAGATGTAATTGGCAGATCAAGCGAACATGGACTGACACAGGTTTTGAGGCAAGATATTTGGGATGGCTGACTCTCGAGGCGAATACTTCCCTTGAACACTGAGGCACAACAGCGAAACATGACATGGACCAAAACTATGCAGTGGGTACCATGACTTGTGTCGGGTGACTCAAAGGAGTGAAAGGAAACTCAGAGGATTGGCTCAGTGCAGAGGTTCAATGGATTATGATGTATGCAAAATAACAAAGTGCCGTGTTCAAGGGTGACTCTAAGAAGTGCTAGATGATGTTCTCAAGAGACTTCTTGGCTTGCTCCTTTCAATTTTTCCCCCATCTAGATAGATGAGTACCTCTTTTTAATTTAATGAGCTCGAGGAGGATAACACATGCTCGATATAACTCACCTTCGGTAAGTCCCTCTTCCTTTGTTTAATGAACCGGAAGAAGTAAGGGTTCGTCCCCATATGGGTCTGTCGATATGTGCTTTAACGAGTCCAAAGACAGAAAACTCGAAGGTTTTTCGGGATTATAGAGTTTGGAAAAACACTTAAAAGAGAAATCTCTCAGTTCCTTTTTCGTACAGTAGTCCAACGAGACTGAAAAAGGGTTAAACTATCGCTCAAAGGACGCCCTTTCTGACCTTTTAACGAGTGTGAAAGGAAGCAAGGTCACTCGACAATCTTTTCATATTTAGAGAGTCTGAAAAGGGTTTAAAGGAGACTCCAGGGGGGTTCCTTTTTTGTGTGGTGTCCCTACAGGTCCGAAAAAGAGATAAAAGTTTACCCGGTTGCATTCTCATGTATTTACGAGCACGAGAAAGAACAAATACTAAGCTCGGTATGCCCCCATCTTGAAAGCTGGTGACTTGACTCCAGAATGATCATCAAAGGCTGGAGACATGCCCCCCAAGCTTCAATTCATTCACCAACTTTGAGGTTGTCACCAATTTCTGTGCTAGATGGAGAAAAAGGATACAGGTGGATGAAATTAAGGTTCAAAAATGAGACCTAACGAAAGACTTGACTTGACATCTACGAGATCTGGCGAAAGACTCAACTTGAAAGGAGAGGTGATTGTTTCATTTTTTAACGAGCTTGACACAAGAAAATAACTATGCTCAGGGTTCTGGGTTCGATCCCCAGATTGTTGTTTCATTTTTTAACGAGCTTGCTATAGAGAGGAAAACTATGCTCATGGTTGCCCCCAGCATGAAATCCAGTGGCCTCTATTTCATTTTTTAACGAGCTTGCCACAGAGAAGGAAAACTATGCTCGTAACAACTTCTTTGATCATGGATTCCAAGAGGATAACGCTCTGGAAGGATACCATGTCAAGGGACAAGACTCAGTCATGGCTTCCAAGAGATCTTCATCAGATGGAAGAGAATCACTCTGGAAGGAACACATGTCGAGGGTTGTGATAGGGGTAAGGAGATCAGGCTCCAATAACCCTACCGAAGAAATCACCATGTCAACTACCGGATCCAAATCATCAGAAGTTGAGGTCATGGGAGACAACGCCACATAATTGACATGTGGCGGGGGTGATACTGTCTGCATATAAGAACTAGTTAGGGAGGTAACCCAATCGGGGCCGATGAATGAAAGTTGATCGATAGTCACAATTCTTCCATCGTGAGGAAAAGATATCACACGAAAAAGAGTGGATACAATAGCTTTCATGGCATAGACATAATCCCACCCAAGGAGTAAAGAGAAATCCAAGGGGTCTCGGACTACCATGACATCGATAAAGACAGTTTTCCCTCCCAAAGTTACAGGAAACTGAGGAAGGAT
>ML784579.1:63245-76948 GCA_009831015.1 Picea engelmannii | reverse complement strand
AACTCAGGATGCTAATGTTTATTTTAGAAACTTTGGAGAGTTATGCTCACAACCCTGATCCAAAGTACTACACCTATTCTACTGTTGGTGGAGGATTCTATCAAAGAAAATGTTCTAGATAAATTTTAATTAGCGTTGATTTTTATGGCTGTTCTTTACGCAAAAGGGCTGCATGGAAGTGAAACAAATGGAATTAAGACTCTGACCCAAAGAGTGCATCAAGCATGATAAGCAATCATTTTCTTTCGATGAACATCTAGCTAAGGGAGAGAGAGAGTTCTTTCACTAACAAGCACAACTACGGAATGCCCTCAAACAATTCTTTTCTCAATCAAATTCTGATGTAATGCAAAACTTTTAAATGCCTTCTAATATGCTCCATCAATCATAAAGATATATTCTATTGTTTGTGTATGGGTGATGATCAATACAACACAATGCTTATTTCTGCTAATTATTTTCTTGGTATGAATGAAAGACCAAACTAGCATCAGCAAGAGTCAGACAAACAATACACCCTTCGTAGCAATCAAAACGAAAAACGAAAGAAAAGAAACAATCAAAGAAAAGCGAACTTCACACCCAAAAGAAAAAGTTGAAGAACAAATGACCTCGACTGAAAACAAGATACAGAGATCTGTAGACCTTTGATGACCTTCACCAGGGTTTTCGCTCAATTTCAGAGAAAAGAAAAACAATGCATAGGTTCCAAGCTTCACTCAACAGGAAAAACTCAATGCAAAAGGGTGAAGAAGGTTATGAGATCCAATCAACAAGGTGTTTATTCCTCAAAAAGATAGATGTCAATGTTAAAAGGGAAGACAAATTGACTCACTAGATCATTTAGCAGAAGAGTCCCAGAGGCAAACCCTAAAAAATGCAATTGTGGAGGGTTTTTTTGGCCAAAAGGAGGCTGGCGCTCTGTTGCCAAAGGAAAAGAGCATTATAGCACTCTGTGTAGGGCTACTAGAAGCGTTGGCACTCTGGTAACACTATGACAGGGGCGCCAGGGTCTAAAAGTCCCAGAAATGTCAAGAAAATTCAAAAATTGAAGTTCTAACTTGACACAGATGCTAAGTACGATGGGACAAGGAGCCAATCAGCTCATGAAACTAATCAAAGAGGGGTAAACCAGGTCTAAAACAATCAAGGGATAGAACAAGGTCAATGAGGAGAAAAAAAAAATCAAAACAAAAGGTTTCGATTCGAGGCTATCTCCCCAGTGGAGTTGCCAGTTTTTGTTGTAGGAAAATCTGCCTGCGGACAAGTAGATCGACCTCTAGAGCTTGACCTTAACCCTAGACAGAAAAATGCTTATCATGGACACTGAATTCCTTTCAAATCTATCTAAACTAATGCGTGAGAAGGGAGGATGACAGAGGTACCTTTTAATCAACGTTTGTCCCTGCACGCTCCGAGTTGCGCTCCAATCCTTTGCTCCTTGTTGAGAGCTGTGGACAAAACAAGATACAACCACTTCCTACTCTATTGACATTAGCTTGAAAATAGATCTATCATGAAATGATAAGTTCATGTAACATTAGACACAAACTAGAAAGAAATAGGCCAAGCGTGTCATATTAATGAGAATAACGACATCAGTACTTACAATCGTAGATGCGAATGCGACAGCTTCGTCAAGTCCTCTTCATCTAACCCTTGCCTGAAAGGTCCACAACCTGGATAACAACAACTTCACTGATCAATCTCCTTTGGCTGACTGTAAGTTTCCTCCAAGATCATAAGTTTCACATATTCATTCTTCCCCCCTCCACTTATGAGATCATAAGTTTGGTGTAATTCTGCATTTTCCATCCTCCATACCACTCATGAGATCATAAGTTTGGTATGATTCTTTCTTTGCCATCACCACCTATGAGATCATAGGTTTGGTATCATTCTCCAATTTCAATCCCCCTTTCACCATTAGAAAGCTTGCTTATATAGCTTTGGAGAGGCTCAACCATCTTGAGATATCCTTGGGGAAGGTGAGGATTTTCCTCCTTCAGTTGAGGATCTACCCTAGGATCATGGCTGGACTAGGGATTCGAATCCAACTGCCTTCCAAGAATGAAAAGATGCTTCCCCCATTCATCTCAACAGCTTAACAATCGCCCAGAATAGGAAGCGCTCCCTCAAAGGGGCCATTAGAGCGCTGTAGCGCTCCCTGATAAGCTTTAGGGGGCGTTAGCGCCTTCAAAATCTATAGCGCTCCCTCAAAAGGGCCAGGGGAGCATTATAACGCTCCCTGACAGTGTATTGGGGAGCATTGGCGCTGTGAGATAGTGTAAAGGGGAGTGCTCCTCTCCAAAACTCAGTTTTTGAGGTGCTTTCAGGTGGCAAAAGGTGTTTGACTTCAGTAGACCAGTTCTCCTCCTTCAAATCAATCATGTGAGATGTTATAAGTGCTCCCTTTAGTGTCGTTGACATGGTAGTATGTCTGAACATCCCTGCGACACTAGTGACCAACTCGCGACACTTGTGAAAGTTGTGGGGAAGATGCGAAACTTACAACACTTGAGAGGTACAATGCGACACTTATCCAGCTGAGCAATTTTGACGTGTAACACAAGCTGCTATCATCCTTCTCTCATTTGAACCTCTTCGACATCTTATAAAGACTACGTAATAAGTAATGTGGCATGTTCAAAGGATAGCCCATGAAATTCATTAATAACCGGAGGTGAAATAGAAAAACCAAGCCGTACTGACCTTCACAGGTCACAAATTGTTTAATGATTACCAAAAGGTCGTGCCACCTGGGTTTAAGGGTGGAAATAGGCATACCTTTATCACAGGAGACAACCTTCCTTGATATGAATAGAAAATTCCATGAAACCTCGTCAACTTTGGAGTTTTTAAACCATCTTTCCCCTGTGGCCGAAAATCATGTAGCAGAGCTTATGAATTCTTCATTCAACTCAAGCTATATGTCACCAATTTTTTCCCTACACCCGTCAAAGGTAAGGGCGAATTTTTGTGCAACCAAAAAGTTTAAACCCTCGAACCTCTGTATAAACATTAGCCAACCATTGTTTTCTAAATCCTTATGAGCGTTATCGAATAACAACAGGGCTTGGTTACCATTTAGCTCTATGCGCACCACCAGTGCCATAGACAGGATCACACAGTGAGTAGGGTTTTCAGGCTAGGGTTCGAACAGAGTATACGCAGAGGCAGAATGCTCACAGGCTTACCTGAAAACACCAGGGGTGACCCGGGATAGGAGAAAACATTTATGACAGAACATGTGAAGGTGGTGGAGCTATTTCGGCCCATGCAAAACAATGATTACCCACAGTACAACTACCAGTGCGTATAACTATTCAAATGACTATGCATATGTGTTAAAAATTATGCCATTCAATCAACCAATGAAATCTATGGTAAGTGAATTTAAACATTTGCGCGAGCCATAGTCATAGTTTCAAAACCAAAGCAATAAATCGAAATCACGCCAAGGGTTCGATTATATGAACTAAGTGTTGTGTGGAATGATTTATACCAAGGGTCTTGCCACAACATAAATATGTTTTTATGAAACCAATGTGTCAAGTGAATCGATGAAGGAACATTAGAAATCAAACCACCAATGCATCACAAACTCAATCACTCATAAAACAAAATTATATAATCAATCAAAGAATGTCGAATGAGTACAGATCAAGGGGTCTTGCCAATCGTATAATCATGATTAAATTAAAAGCACAACAAACATAAAGAGTGATCATAGCAATCCAGTGATGATTTTAATGTGACTTTGAAAACCAAGTTCTCACGCTTGTAGTCATGAAAACGAGAACAAAGGTAAGTGTATGAATGCATGAAATAATAATGTCGTTTTATTCCAAACATTGGGACAAAAATCAAGGTTTGCAAAGCACTAGTGTGGGCAGCTTTTATGGACAGTATAAAAATGTGGATTGGCTGCCAACAAGTGTGGAGGCACGAATAAAGGGGGCTGCATGAAAAGGAAATACAATGGAAGGCTCATCACCCCAACAGCCAGTACCTCGAAAAAAAGGCAGGCCAAAGAAGAACAAGGAGCCCAGGGAGGCCCAAGATCCAAACAAACTGCACACCCAATATGTTGCTGAGAAGTTACTCGTGCACGATGTTCAACTACAACTTGTCAAGGGTTCAAGGTGAGAAATTTGTAATAGACAGAGAAGGTCGGGTACTGAAAGCATGGATGTTTAGGAGTCGTCACAATAGCTAAAGAAAGAGAAACTCATTATTGTTGAGTTGTACCAGGAGAATATGGAATTGAGAAAGAAGTTAGTGGAAAGGACTGTCGAAACATGAATGTCATAGAGCTGAGAAGGGAATGCGAATTGGCTCAATAAACAACTCAGAGAAGCATAATACATGATCATCCAACTGCGTGTGGAACATAGAATGTTAGAGGAGAGAATCGTGGAGCACTTCAAGGAATGTGGACCGACCATGGAAAACGTCTGTGTGACTCTAGCTAGTGCTCAAATGAAGTTGAAGGGGAACACGGTCTTGTGGAGATAGGTAAATAATTTGAAAAGGTGCAACTAGTCTCTCATAAAAACACTTAGAATATCAAGACTGCAGATAAGGCCAGAAACATAATTGACCCGACCCCATTTTTGTCTCTTTGAAAGTGGCATGAAATTCCTGTCTCCTCGTGTCCTGTTTCTTGCCAGGAAGCAAGGAATCTGATGGGTATCCACATAGAGGATATACGTCGCTCAGATGTTGAAAACCCACCCGTCGAGAAGGACAAGTGTAGGAAGAATGCACGATAGTTTTGAAGGAGATGTGTGGTCCCTTGACCTTTGTCGCCATCTGGAAAATATGTGTGACAGTTCATAGCCATTCAACATACCAACCTGCCACATGCATACTATGAACATGATAGTGAAGCATCAATCAAATCCCGTTACACTGGGTGGCAGAAGTCTGACAAAGTGCTCGATCATTCGAGTGACCCTTCAAAGGAGAAACGTCGACGCATCACTTCCTAATGATGGAATCTTGTTGATGACTGAATGATCATGGTAAAGACATCGGTTATGACATGATTGGGTACAGTTGGTTTCCTATTCTTAGTAAGTCCCATTCAAAATATCATCTGGAAGGGAATAACTAGAGACAAAATTCTAGGAGTAGTAGTTTGGAGCGTGGCAGCCCAAGGGGCACATATTTTTCTATATATTGCATATTTTCAATGCAAGTCGGGTTGGTTGGAAAATTAGTGTAGACAATTGACTGTTGAATGTAACTTTCAAACCCAATTGAAATATAATGCAAAGGTCCAGAGACTTTGAAAAAAAGATTCTAATGGTGGTGGTTTGATGTATTGTGATCTCTCTTATGTATGTACTTCATTTTTTCTGTATATCCATATCTTTATTCTATTTAAATCAGAACATTTAATAAGTCTAGAATTCATTGCGCGGTGCTTTAGACTTTGTCATTTAAACTCCTGTGTTTTCTTCTAAGTAATTTAGAATTCATCTCCAATGGTTCTCTAAGTTGCTTTATGTACTTTTTCTCTTGCCACACACAACAATTTTTGAACTGAAAGACCATTTCCTGCTTAGCCTTTATCCTCTCAAGTTTCAGTTACCAAGTCATTTATTTCTCTCTCTTTCTGGAATTTGACTCCATGGACCAAGGTTCTGTATTTCCTTGCCAACAAAACCATAAAAATTTCATGAACGCAATAAACCTAGTCGACAATTTAAAGTCATTATCTATTAGAGACTAAGTCTCGAAGAGAGCCCTCTCTAGGTCAGAAAGGATAGATTTCGATCTTAAAGTTGTTTTGTAGGTTACCTCTATCATTTTTTTTCTCGGCCGAACAAATTTACAGAGTGCTAACATCTTAGCGGCGCTGCCAGGGATGAAATTGAATAAATATTTCCCTGGGAGAATGACTAAAGTTGTAGTTTTGACCCCTGAGGGTAACAGTGGGTTAGATGTATATATTGGTTGAAACCTTTACCCTGGTGAATCAAACAAATAAGAGCAGTAGCATAGAGTAGTACAACTCAGAAATCCTAGCTCCAAAGAAAATTTATACCAGAGCCAACCTTGATCCAGACCCTGTGGCACATGTGTCTGATCCCGAAAAACTTATGCGCAGGGAAAAGGAATAGGTTCCATACCCATTCTATTACCTGGAAAGAAACCTATCCTTACCCAAGGATGGTGTACAAAGAATTGATGATCTTGATTTCGATACACTGTTCAAACAAACCCTGTTTAGGTCTAAATCAGAAACCTGCTTGGATGAGATAGTCTTCAATGAGAAGAGGTTTCAATCTTTGATATCAAACAAAATCTCGTGAGCTACTGTAATCCCCACTTAGAGAATTCCGCCAGTTCCAAACCCTCCTAGAGTAATGGACTCTAGATTCACCCCTCTTTCCCTACCAGCCCAACTGCATGATTTTCCCCAGAACTATAATCAGAGGATTAAGCTATATGATGCTGAAGGAAACGCCTATGCCCAAAAACACTTGGATTGGTTCAATGATTTTTTTGACCTAGAAGAGATCGATCATGAGGATGAAAAAAATGAGATTGTTCACACAGAGTCTTTAAGGGGAGGATAGGAAGTGGTTTAAGGCCCTTTGAGTAGCGAGCATCCCCAATTTCGCAGCATTTGAAACACAATTATTTCTATATGGGGAGACAAAAAGAATCCTCTACAACTACTGACGCAATATAATGATATGAAAATATCACCAGAGGAAACAATGCAAGAGTTTTCAGCTATATTCATGAAGGTATACAACTCAATCCCCACATAAGTCCAGCCGCCTCTTGGAGTTGCGCAGCTTCGATACACTGATTCCTTTGAAAAAGATTTCACCATGTTGTTGAGAGAAATAATATCTACTACTTTAGGTTCTATGATGAGCGACGCAATCAAATTCGAAGTAAATCTAATGGTGTCAAGAAATATCAAACAAAATTTTGATAGAAGTGGGAAGAAGCCCCAAAGAGATGTGCAACCCTTTACATCTCGATTGTCAGAAGAAAAGTTCAAGTTGATGATGAAGACTATGGAGAAGTTGATGGAAAGGATGTCCATGGAGAACACGCCTGCTACTAGAGAGAAAAATTATTTCCATCCCAGAAATCAAAACTTTAGAAGGGATCTAGTCCCGCAAATTAGGCAAAGGGACTAGAGAGAGCAGGGTGATAAACAAATAAGACCTCCATTCCAAAACAGCTACGTGAATGGAGACTTTTATTAGGTGATCCAAGACCAGATGTATTGCTAGGATAACATGAATACACATGTGTTCTTAACAAAGGGAGAACACAATACGATCAATTCATGGACACAAATGATGGCATTATGCTAGAGGCTAAGGATAGGTTGTCTTCCAAAATGAAGGAGTTCAAGAAAGGATATCACAATGAAATCATGGAGTTTAAAAAAAAATACAACCTCAGGAGTAGAAAGACGTATGCAGAGCCTCAACAGACGAATCCCACTAAAGAACCTCAAGCAAACACCCCTTCCTCAAGATGACCAAAGAAAGACAATCCAACAAGGGACGTGACAGAGAAAGGAAAGTCAAAGGAGGAATCTTTAAAGAAAGCATTGGAGGCGAGTAAGGAAGCGAGCATCAAAGAGGTATGTAAATCTCCTCCTCCCTTTAACTTTGAGAACGAAATCGCCAAAATTAAAATCTTCGTTCCTTTTAATGAGCTCATCAAGAAGGGAGAGTATAGGGATAATATCATTAAAATGTTAAATATGGAAGAGGTGCTTGACACCTTGAACATATAGGATGACCACCCTACCATCTTATTTGGTCCATGCGTAGAAGAAACTGACGATATTGAGGAAATTCCCCTTTCTATGTCAGCCTCAAAATCCGTGACATGACTTTGCATAATGCCATGCTGGATTCAGATGTTTCATACAATCTCATGCCAAAGGTGGTTTTTGGCCCTTCACCAAGTTTTGGGAGATCCTTGGTCAAGCTTGACCTATTTTGGGACTTTGACAGCCTATCGAAGGAGGAGTGCAAGACGAAGCAGAGATCACGGGATCTCGACCCATTTTTGGGTCCTTTTTGGGTTTTTTGGATTATGTAATGGAAATGGGATGTCGACCCATGCATTTACCCATGTTTAGGCCTATTTTGCAATGTATAAATAGATATATAGGCAATTTAAGAAGGAGCCACTAGAAAGTTGTAAGTGTATGCTAAGTGAAAATGTGGTTTGTAAGTGCTTTGTGCATAACTGTGAGAGACTTGTAGAGCTAAGTGAAAGTGGTTGTAACAAAGTGTAGAAAGCTTTGTGATATGATTCTAGGAAGGAGGATCTAGCGAGGATCAGCTGGGACACAAAACCGTGATTGTACTACTTAACAGAGCACTTAGCACTGACAGTTCATGCCAAAGGTGGTTGTTGGCCCTTGACCAAGTTTTGGGAGATCCTTGGTCAAGCTTGACCTATTTTGGGACTTCGACAGCCTTTCGAAGGAGGAGCACAAGACAAAGCAGAGATCACAGGATCTCGACCCATTTTTGGATCCTTTTTGGGTTTTGGGGATTATGTAACGGGAATGGGATGTCGGCCCATGGGTTTACCCATGATTAGGCCTATTTTGTAATGTATAAATAGATATCTAGGTGATGTAAGAAAGAGCCACTAAAAAGTTATAAGTGTATGCTAAGTGCAAATGTGGTTTGTAAGTGCTTTGTGCATAACTGTGAAAGACTTGCAGAGCTAAGTGCAAGTGGTTGTAATAGATTGTAGAAGGAGTTTTTCTATGACACTAGGAAGAAGGATCTAGCGAGGTGCATAGATCTCCTGTCCTAGGCAAAGTAGGGTTTTTGGTGGATCTATCCTTGCAACCGATTGAATGAAGACAATAAACAAGATGAGTTGGTGGACATAGCCCCAGGGTGGGGGTGAACCACGTAAACATCGTGTTGTTCTGCTTTGTGCTTTGTCCTGATGTGTTTATGTCTTCTCTTACTAAGTTCTTTGATAGAGATAGAAAAATCTGATTATGCTTTGTGCTAATAATGTGTAAGAATGTTATATCTGACATATATTATTGTGCTTAGTGCTTGATATGCTAGATCTAACCTACCTATTTATGATAAAGTGATTTAATACATTAGATCTGAGTGAATAATGCAGTGCTCTGTTTTATCTCTGAAGTAGATATTGGTTACATATTGATGAATTGTCAGTGCTAAGTGCTCTGTTAAGTAGTACAATCACATATCTGTGTCCCAGCTAAGGTTCCAAACACTTCAGTCTTGCAACCACCCCTGCCTCTACCTCGGGTGAGACTTCATCTACTTTGAAGGTGTTGCTGAAAGGGCCAGTAGTTAGGGTTTTGTTGGTGCACTGTTATAACATTGAACCCTAGGTCTACCCATGTGCCAAAAATGGTCATGGATGAGTTAGGATTAGACATCACCATACCTTATAAGGATTGTTTCTCTTTTAACTCAAGAAAGGTGAAACGTTTGGATCTGATCAAAGATTTGGTCATTTCTTTATCTCAAATTGCATCGAAGAATCTAGTCATGGACGTGGTGGTGGACGACATCCCCCCAAAATTTGACATGTTGTTATCCAGATTGTGGGCTGCAAAATTAAAGGGAACCCTACATATGGACATGTATTATGCTACTATCCCTATTTTCGGCCAAGAAAGAAGACTGTGTAGAGAGGTGTTTCTTAAGTACATGGTGAGTATTAAGACCCAACTGAACAATCATCCTATCTACTTTGTCGACACTGAGATTGTATCCTCTATTTTTTACAATGATTTAAGTTTTGAAGGGGAGGTGCTAACAACTATCATGACTGTCGAAGATAGGGCCTCGCGCCGAGTAGAAGAATGTGCATATCAGAGAAACCGTGCAGAGCACGAAATGTGGAATATGAGCTTCGATGAAGCTATCATCTAGGAAGGAGTTGGAGTCAGTGTATGGATAAATCCTCCGAAGGTGGGCTCCAAGATTTTCTCTTACAATATCTCCTTTGATTGTACAAATAACATGGATGAGTATGAGGCACTAGTTTTGGGTCTGAGAACTTTAAAAGAATTGGGCGGTAAGAGGATAGTGGTGCATGGAGACTCTAACCTCATCATAAATCAAGTGAAGGGTATATACTAGTCCAATCACCCCAGACTGAGAGCTTATAGGAATATAATAATGGACCTCCTCGAAGAGTTCTCAGAGTATAATTTTTCAGTGATCCCCAGGGGGAAAAATCAAATTGTAGATACCCTGGCCACCTCAGCTTCAGTGCTTAAAATTCCAATTTTTCCCAATAGGAAGTATGAAATTGAATTCAAACACAGGACCGCAGTACCCGATAATATCAAGTATTTGTAGGTGTTTGAATATGACAAGCAAGTGGATAGGTTCCTCCAAATGAGCGACGAGTTCTCTAATGTAAACATCGATGATGAGTATTATTGCAAAGAGGATGAAGATGCAACTGAGTGTAGTGACGACAACCCCTTTCAGATTCAGATAGTTGGAAGGGATATAATGTAGCTAAAAAACAACATCATCCTCAAATAATTGGTTCCATTAGAAAATTTGTTTGATGAAAATGATGTAGCCAGAAATCTAGGATCACTGTGAATGATGAAGATATCGAGGATTGCAACATCGGGACTCAAGAGAATTTAAAGATAATCAGATTGTCAAAGACACTTAGTCCAGAGATCAAGAAGATATATATCAACCTCATGAAATATTTTCCTGATGTTTTTGCATGGAGTTATGAATACTTGAAAGTCTATGACACTAGATTAATTTAGCATGTCATTTCCATCAAGGAGGATCAAAAACATTTCAATAAAAAGATAAGATAGATCAATCCCATGTTGCTGTATCTGATTGAAAAAGAGGTAAGGAAACTATTTGATGCCAAAATTATTGTTTCTTTGAGATTTTCAAAATCGGTGGATAACCTTGTGCCTGTAAGCAAGAAAAGCAGCGAAATAAGGTTATGCGTGGATTTTCGAAACCTAAACAGAGTATCCCTCAAAGACAACTACCTTCTTCCTAAGATGGAATGCATCCTATAGAAGGTAGTTGGATCCCATAAAATGTCAACATTGGATGTTTTTTCTGGTTACAATCAGATCATGGTACACCAGGACGACCAGGAGAAGACAACCTTTATGACACTGTGGGGTATGTTCATGTACGCAAAGATGCCTTTCGGTCTTATGAACTTTGGAGCTACTTTCCAAAGGAATATGGATATAGCATTTTCTGAGGATAAAGACAAGTTTATCGTGATATACCTGGATGATATCACAATATTTTCTAACTTCAAAGAACAACATCTTGAGCATTTGAAGAAGGTATTTTGAAAATGTAGAAAGTTCTATAAGTTTTAAACCTGCGAAGTAAAGAAATGCATATAGATTCTTAAGCAATATAAAAATTAATCAATGGCTCATACACAGAGTACACAGAGATTTTATACCGAAAACCCTCAACCGGGAAAACCTTTCTTATTTTCATTATATCAAATTTCACCATTTTCCATACAATATATACAATGTTTTTAGGTATTCCATAGATACCAAAACCGTAATCCCTTAATCCTGGATTAATTTACAAACCCACTAAAAATAGAAAAATCCGCTAAAAATAGCAAAAAACCATCGTATCTGACGCACCCACACACACACACATGCAAAGAATATAACACATACCCAACATTCTCCCACTTGTTGTTTTCTTTTCATCCAGGGGTCCAGGGGATTATATAGTCAACAATCCAAGGCAACAATGCCCATTGTTACTCTACACCAGGAGAACTTTTTTGTGCTCACAGACTTTGTTAATGAATCTGCAACACTCTTCAAAGTGTCAACCTTTTCTAGCAACACCTTATTTTCCTCAACGATGTCTCTCGTAAAGTGATACTGAACATCAATATTCTTTGTCTTCGAATGATAAGCTAGGTTCTTTGCCAGGAATATTTCACTCTGACTGTCACAGTCTAATCTCACTGCTTGTTTTACCAACCCAATACTTGAACACAATATTTGTAACCATACTGTTTCCTTGCTTGCATGAGTGGTTGCCATGTATTCAACTTCTGTAGTTGAGAGTGCCACTACAACCTGTCTTTTTCTCATCCAACTGATTGCTCCTCCAAATAGGTTAAACACATACCCACTTGTAGATCTTTTGCGATCCAAATCTCCAGCCTAGTCTGCATCAACAAAGCCATGTATGTCCACCACTCTATCCAATCCAGGTCTTCCTTGGTAGAACAATCCATAATTGGTGGTGCCACGAAGATACCTGAAGACCCTCTTTATTGCTGTCCAATTCTCCTTCCCTGGTTTTGAAATATACCTGCTCAAAACTCCCACTACATGTGCAATGTCCTGTCTAGTACAAACCATTGCATACATCAAACTGCCAACTGCACTGGAATATGGAACATGGGACATGTCCTCTTCTTCTTCCTGTGTCTTGGGACACTGATCTGCAGATAACTTTACACCTATAGGAATAAGAACCTTGACCAGTTTGCTTCCATGCATATTAAATCTCTGCAATATCGTTTCAACATATTTTCTTTGATTCAACCAGAGTTTCATGTTTGCACGATCTCTTTTAATCTCAATTCCCAGAATGAAGTTAGCAGCACCGAGATCCTTCATGTCAAATTTGGAGGATAGTTGAAATTTCACTTCCTTGATAACATCCATGTTATTTCCTACCAACAACATGTCATCAACATAGAACACTACATAAATGAAGTGATTACCAACCTGCTTGGAATATACATAGTGATCAACCCTACTTCTTGCAAATCCCAATCCAAGGATGTATGTGTCAAACTTTTGGTACCACATCCTAGGTGATTGCTTCAGACCATATAGTGACTTCTTTTGCTTACAGACTAGCTCTTTCTTTCCCTTCACTACAAAGCTTTCTGGCTACTTCATGTAGATTTCTTCTTCCAAATCCCCATGTAGGAATGTTGTCTTCACATCCATTTGTTCCACTTCAATATCAAAAGCAATAGCAATAGATAAAAGAAATCTAATAGAAGTTAACTTAGAAACAGGAGAAAAAATCTCACCAAAGTCAATTCCCTCTACCTGGGAATAACCTTTTGCTANAAACTTCTTCTTGAACAACCATTTGCTACCAACCGATTTTCTTCCAACTGGAAGCTCAACTATATCCCATGCCTCATTCTTATCCAAGGCATCCATTTCTTCAACCATGTCCTTCTTCCATAGTTTAGTATCCTCTGAATTCACTGCTTCCCTGACAGTTCTAGGATCATCATCAATAATAGATAAAGAAAAATTAGAATGAAAATCAGGTGGAGTATACCTTTCTGGTTGCCTTCTATCTCTCACTGATCTCCTCAATACTGGGGTATGAGGTTCTTCTTCTTCTTCTTCTTCCTCTACTTCATCTTCTTCAGATGATTCAGATTTTGCATCATCCAACTCAAGCTCTATTTTATCAGGTTCGTCTTGCATTGGTGGGAATTCCTGTTTGGACACATATTTTATCTCTCTGAAAACAACATCTCGACTGTAAATAGTTTTCTTGGTTTCTGGGTTCCAAAGATTATAACCTTTCACACCATCTTTATAACCAATAAAGATACACTTTTCAACTTTATTATCCAGCTTACTCCTATTTTCCTTTGGAACATGTACATAAGCATCACAA
>ML784579.1:42410-61996 GCA_009831015.1 Picea engelmannii | reverse complement strand
TGTCGAGTCATCTCCTAGGAATACATCACCACCATCATATTTTTCATATTCAGAGAACCACTCCATGTGAGGAGTCATATGGTATGATGCACCTGAGTCGATCAACCATACACCATGGTCTGCATGTGTACTTGTAGATGCTAAGTAAACATCACCTCCTTCTTCAGTGGAGGTTTTCACCTCCATGGAAGAGGTAGTATCAGATCCCTTTGGTTTTTCAACCTTCTTAGACTTGTAATCTTTCTTATAATGCCCTATTTTACCACACTTCCAGCATTTCCTCAAAGATTTTCCTGGAGACTTAGATATACCTGTAGATTTAGATCTCCATCCTGAAGGCTTACCAGGGTTCCTGTCTTGGGTACGCCCTCTTACAAAGAAGGCATCTTTGTTGTTACCATCCATGCTTTTTTGCCTCATCTCTTCAGATAACAAGGATGCAACTACATCCTCATACTTCAATGTAGATTGAGTGGTACTACCTATTTCTACAACCAGATTATCCCAAGAGTCTGGCAAAGAACATAACAAAGTAATACACTTATCTTCTTCTACAATCGTAATATTAATAGATCCAAGTTGACTTACCAGAGTATTAAAGGAATTTAAATGTTTTGTCACAGAATCTCCATCTTCCATCCTAAGATGATACAGCTTCTTTCGAAGAAACAACTTGTTTACCAAGGACTTTGATTGATACAAATTCCCTAAATTATCCCATAGTTCCTTGGCTGTAGATTCTCCCGAGACATTCAACAAAACTGAATCTGGCAGGCAGAGTTGAATAGTACTCCTTGCTCTTCTGTCCAACTTGTCCCAATATTCCTTCGACATACCAGTAGCTAGTGTACTGGTAGGCTGTGTACCAGTAGCCTGTGTGCTTGTAGATGGTGTACTAGTAGGCCGTGTACCAAGATCCACAATGATACGTTGTTCTTTGTCTACAAGAAGGTCCTCCATATTGAGCTTCCATAGCTCAAATTTTTTACCGTTGAACTTCTCTATCTCGATTCTGGATGAGCTCGCCATTCCTCTTTCTTTACTCGAATCTCCACTGCAAAATCTCCCACTAAACCCAGGTTTATCACAGACCCAAGATAAACTTTATATATCAAGACCGAACCAAACCCTTAGTAACAAAGGTGTCCCTATGAAGCCAAAAATGAGATACCACATGTAATTTTTAAACCTACGAAGTAAAGAAATGCATATAGATTCTTAAGCAATACAAAAATTAATCAATGGTTCATACACAGAGATTTTATACTGGAAACCCTCAACCAGGAAAACCTTTCTTATTTTCATTATATTGAATTTCACCATTTGCCATACAATATATACAATGTTTTTAGGTATTTTGTAGATACCAAAACCCTATTCCCTTAATCCAGGATTAATTTACAAATCCTCTAAAAATAGCAAAATCCGCTAAAAATAGCAAAAAACTGCCCAAAAAAAAAATTTCGGGGCGCTACCCCGAACGCTGCACATAACCAGGGGGGGGCATACCTGCCCCCCCCTGGGACCCCCCTAGGAAAGCACCCAGCACACATGGTAGAGCTCTAGGTGAAGGTATCGTCAAATGCAGTTGTCATATCTGATGCACACACACACACACACACACACACACACACATGCAAAGAATATAACACATACCCAACAAGTTCGACATATCATTAAATCTGGAAAAATTCAATTTCAGGATGCAAGAAGGAAAACTGTTGGGGCACATCATCTTAAAGGAAGGCATAAATATAGACCCCAATAGGGTGGAATGGATTCTGAATATCAACACTCCTCGGAGCAAGAAAGAGGTACAGTCTTTCCTGGGAAAGGTGAATTTTTTGAGGTTCATTCTGAATCTAGCTGAAATTATAAAGCACATCATGAGTATGCTTAGAAAATATAATGAGATAAAATTGACCCCCGAAGCCAAAACATCATTTGAAGACATCAAGGTGGCGCTTCCAAATCTCCCATATTAGCCAACCCAGATTTCACAAAGTATTTTATCTTATTCTCCTTCGCCTCGTAGCACACCATCGCTGGCATC
Source organism: Picea engelmannii (assembly GCA_009831015.1). Lineage (NCBI taxonomy): Eukaryota > Viridiplantae > Streptophyta > Pinopsida > Pinales > Pinaceae > Picea > Picea engelmannii. The sequence continues at coordinate 59,943 of ML784579.1, read as the reverse complement.
CTATTACAGAAGGACGAGTAGAATTTTTAAAATCCTATAGCCTATTTCAGTAGGACATTGAGAGACTCCCCATTGAGGTATGATATCATGGAAAAACAAGCATACACCTTAGTGAAATCCCTCAAGAAATTCATGACTTATATACTTCATTATCGTGTCATTGCTTATGTGCCTAGCAATTTCGTCAAGGATATCCTGACTCAACCTGCCCCTGAGGAAAGAAGAGGTAAATGAATCATTGTCATGTTGGAATATGACCTCAAAATCAAGCCGACAAATCTAATTAAGGATCAAGGGCTCACAAAATTGAAGGCACAGTCGAACTGTGATGCTTTGGGAATAAACTTCATTGTTGATCTGTCGGAGAACCCTCAAGAAGAAGCAGTCCCACCTGTATCTTAGAAATGCATCAATTCACCTTGGTACGCCGACAACATTTACGTGTTGAGAAATTTGAAAACTCCTCCAGCATTAATAAAAACCAAGGATAGGTTTTTGAAGTTGAAGGTTGCTAAGTTTTGCATCCTATATAACTCTCTATATTGGAAATATCTAGGAGGGATCTTGCTAAATTGTTTGTTGGAAGAAGACACAAAACGAGCTATCAAGGAGTTCCACAAAGGGGATTGTGGGGGGAATCATTACTAGAAGACCACTGCACATAAAATATTGAGGGTAGGATTTTATTGGCCCAGTATTTTCGTAGATTTATACAAGGAAGTTTCAAGTTGCCAAGAATGTCAAATATTCGATGGAAAAAGAAAGTTGCAACCTCTGTCGTTGAAACCTATCTCTGTCGAATCACCGTTTATGCAATGGGGTCTGGAATTTATAGGAGAAATCCATCCTCCATCCTTGGCTCAGCATAGATGGATACTAATGGCCACATACTACTTCACCAAATGGATAGAAGCAGTCCCCATAAGGAAATCTACTGACACAATTATCATTCAGTTTCTGGAGACCGATATATTGTCTAGGTTCGGGTGCCCTGTCAAGATCATCATGGATAATGTAGTAGCATTCAAGTCCAAGAAGATGGAGAAGTTTTTTAATGATTACAAAATAACCCTAGGAAATTCTACGGCTTATTACCCACAGGGTAATGGATTGGCAGAATCATCAAACAAAAGCTTAACCAGGATTATTAAAAGGCTCCTGCAGGAAAACAAGAACGCCCAGCACAAGAATCTTATCCACGCGTTATGGGCCGACATAATCACTACCAAAAATTCCATCTCCACATCACCATTCCAAATTGTATATGGCATGGAGGAAGTTTTCCCTGCCTCACTGGGATTGCCCATCAGGAGGTTGTTGCAAGAGCGATAGGCTGAACCAAACGATACTCAAAGGAGGATAAATCAATTAGTTCACACGCAACAAATGAGGGAGCAAGTTTTCAATCGATCATAGCTTCACTAAGACAGGATGAAGAAGATTTTAGAAAAGCACTTTAAGCAAGAGGATTTCAAGGTAAATGATCTAGTGCTAAAGTAGGACACAAGGAATGAAGACAAAGGGAAGCATGGAAAGTTCGATCATCTTTGGATGGGGCCATTTAGGATTTTCGTGTATCATGGGAACACCGCATATATGTTACAATATCTTAATGGAGAACTCACTAGTGGGGGGGCTGTGAATGGGAGGTTCCTTAAACATTATCTAGTTTAGTAAGGTCTGTCTTAGTTTTCATTTCATTGTAAATAACCACTTTTTATGTTTTCAAAGAAGACGTTTTGCATCAGTAGTCAGCAAAATATTGAAGCCTGGAGCGAAGGCCCTAATTTTATGTTGAGTTTGGTTGTGACTTTGTCAAGAAGGTCTAGGGTGAGTCTTTTCCATTGTTTTAGAGTCTGCAAATCAAATAAATCCCAATGGTACGGCACCTGGTCTGTTGTTCGTTTCCACCACACTGGGAGGATAACATCCCCATTGGACCCAGTTGTTAGAACCTTAATTGTTTCAGTTAGAGTTAGTCCTAGATGAGTCATGGTTCATGTGTTGAAACATGTAATTTCAGGTACTGAGCAATGAATGGGTTGAAGTCAGCAAGTGGCAGAGCTGGCCCTTGGAGTCGGGAAGGGGCGTCATAATCAAACATGTGTGAATTGTAAAGGTCTTTTCCCAAAAGGTTAGGTCCTGTCAGAAAGAGGGATTTTACGTGCCAGAGGTTGAGGCAAGTTGTTAGAGTAAGGGTCACGTCAAAAAATATAATGACCATCATCACCTCATTATGAATTTAGAAAGGATAAGAAATCATGGAGCTCATATCACGTATACTCTGCAGTTCTTATCATTTGTACTTTGCACACTCTGAAGTGTACCCATCACAAGAGTGTGTTGCGCAAATCTTCATCCTACTTCAAAAATTATCGTCCCCATGGATTCAATATCCTCTGTCATGATTCCATCCCTCACCCATTGAATTATAAATGCCAGTCACTCTGCGTGTTTATCTTTTACCATCCGAGTTTATGCTTGGCTGTGATTTTTCCTCTAAGTCCTTATTTTTCTCGATGCAGGAAATTCGATTACCATCAGCTATGCCGCGAACCTGGTCGGTCAATATTGCCACATTTTTTTCATCTTAAATCATGGTTCAGAGCCTATTGGATCTTGTCACAAGATAGTCTGTCGAGAGCAAGTTCCTCTTATGGTCATCCTTTCATCCTTAGAGTTTTTCCTTGTCATTCCCAAACTTTCTATCGTTCTTCCCTACTGCAACGAGCCTATCATTCTCATTATCACAACATAGACCTATTCCTGCACCAAGAGTATTCACGGTGCCTGGGGACCACACAATGAATTCCTAAAGTCATTTTCGCTTATCGCACAAAGTTTTCTCCACTGCCCCTCTGACAGGTCTCGGCTAAGAATATCATTATCCATTTTCCACGCGAAGAGGGTGTCATCTTTCATTACTGCATGCGCAGAACAAACACATGTTGCACCATGAAAACATCCCAAGACATAAGGAAGAGGGTACGAAGTGGTATAGCTGTGAGACCCAAGCCTTAAGACTTGGCATTGATCAACAAAGATATAAATGCCAGGGAATCTTTCGAACAAGTCAAATGCATGCACTATTGTGAGAATATCCAAGGATACAATGTGAAACTGGAAAAACAATTTGCGCTTAAATTTAATGGGTTCCATGTGGTTATTATAGGAATCACATTTCAGGTGATGGAGGAAACTCTATCAGCCACAAGGAAGATCCCTATGTGCGGTGATAGGTGGTCTAAGGTCATTCCTTTGGATGTTCTATGCTATGAAGAATTCATCAAACCAAACTACCTGAATGGGAAAATCAGAACGAGTGTTCCAAGTCGGTATATATGGGATCCTTTTCAGAAAATCCTGAAGATGATTAGAAAGTATTCCACCTGTGAAATAAGGTATGAAATAATATGCCCGCATCATGTCAGGCTACTGATGCATTTCATAGGGAAGAGACCTTTGAACTTACCTTTCTTCTTGCACTAAAGTCTAGGAGGAATGGCAGACAACATCCAAGCCAAAGCAAGCCAGCCAAAGAAGAACTTATCCCATATCTCATTAATCAAGTTGTTGATAATTGAGGAATTGAAGTGACTGGGCAAGGACTGGGACTCATTTATGTGTTCGACCGACATCCCTAGGGACCCCAAAGGAGATCCCCCTCTACCCACGAGAGAAAAAACACCTCACAGTGCGAAGGCACGAATAGAGGGGGTTGTAGGAAAAGGAAATACAGTGGAAGGCTCATCACCCCAACATCTAGTACCTCGAAAAAGAGGTAAGCCAAGGAAGAACAAAGAGATCAGGAACACCCAAGCTCCAAACAAATCGTGCACCCAATCTTTTGTTGAGAAGTTACTCATGCACGTTGTTCAGCTAGAACCCATTGAGGGTTCAAGCCAGGAAATTTATAATAGACAGAGAAGGTCGGGCACTGAAAGCATGGATGTTTGGGAGCCGTCACAATAACTAAAGAAATCACATCTCGCTATTATCGAGTTGTACCAAGAGAATAGGGAATTGAGAAAGAAGTTAGCGAAAAGAACTGTCGAAACATCAGCATCGCAGAGCCGAGAAGGGAATGTGAATTGGCTCAAGAAATAGCTCAGATAAGTGCAAGACATGATCATCCAGTTGTGCGATGAATAGAGAATGTCAGAGGAGAGAACCATGGAGAACTTCAAGGAATGTGGATCGGCCATGGAAAAGGTCTGCACAACTCTAACCAGTGCTCAAATGAAGATGAAGGGGAAAGTGGTCTTGCGAAGACAGGTAAAGAATATGAAAATGCGCAACTTGTCTCTTAGGAAAATGCTTAGAATATCAAGACTGTAGATAAGGACAAAAACATAATTAACCCGACCCGATTTTTGTCTCTTTGAACATGGCATGAAATTCCTCTCTCCTTGTGTCTTATTTGTTGCCAGGAAGTAAGGAATTTGATGGGTATTTGCACGAAGGATATATGTCATGCAGATGTTGAAAACCTACCTGTCAAGAAGGACGAGTGTAGGTAGAACACATGATAGTTTTGAAGGAGATGCATGGTCCCCTGACCGGTCGCCATCTGGAAAATACGAGTGACAGTTTATAGTCATTTTCCATACCAACTCACCACATGCATACTATGCCCATGATCGCACAACATCAATCAAAGCTCATTACACTAGGTGGCAGAAGTCTGACAAAGTGCTCGATCATTTGGGTGACCCTTCAAAGGAGAAACGCCAACACATCACTTCCTAATGATGGAATCTTGTTGATGATCAAAAGATCATGGTAAAGACATCTGTTATGACATGATTGGGTACAATCAGGTTCCTATTCTTAATAAGTCCCATTCGAAAGATCATTTGGTAGGGAATAACCAAAGCCGAAATTATAGGAGTAGTAGTTTGGAGCATGGCAGCCCAAGGGGCGCATGTTTTTCTATATATTTCATATTTTCAATGTATACCGGGTTGGTTGGAAAGTAGTGTAGACAATTCACTGTTGAATGTAACTTTCGAACCCGATTGAAATATAATGAAAAGGTCATGAGACTTTGACGAAAAGATTCTAATTGTGGTGGTATGATGTATTGTGATCTCTCCTATGTATGTACTTCCTATTTTCTATATATCCATGTATTTATTCAGTTTAAATTAGAAAATTTAATAAGTCTGGAATTCATCACGCGGTACTTTAGACTTCTCCATTTAAACTCCTATGTTTTCTTCTAAGTAATTTAGAATTCATCTCCAATGGTGCTCTGAGTTGCTTTATGTACTTTTTCTCTTACCACACACAACAACTTTTGAATTGAAAGACCATTGCCTGCTTAGCCTTTATCCTCTCAAGTTTTAGTTACCAAGTCATTTATTTCTCTCTCTTTCTAGAATTTGACTCCATGGCCCAAGGTTTTGTATTTCATTTCCAACAGAACCAGAAACATTTCACGAATGCAATAAACCTAGCCGACAATTCAAATCCATTATATGTTAGAGACTAAGTCTCAGAGAGAGCCCTCTCTAGGTCGAAAAAGATAGTTTCTAGTCTTAAAGTTGGTCTATAGGTTACCTTTGTCATTTGTTTTCTCAGCCAAATGAATTTACATAGTGATAACAGACTTCAACTCATCTATTCTGGAATTGAGATCTATAGTTATATGAGTACCTAGAGGCTTGCAATCATCAGTGATAGTTTCTCCTACCATCGAAAATTGGGATTACATTAATGTCTCTTGATCGATGGATTCTTCAAGTGTTCGACCTCAACACCCTTATTCACACTTGTGGAATGTAATCGGTGCCTTCACCCCTAATTTTATTATTGGTGGGTTGTCTCACGTTTGTTAACGGTATACCTCAATTACCAATAATCAAACAAAGTCTCATTGTGTTCGACTTCAACTCATTTATTCACATGATGTAGAATTGCACCTTTAACAGATAGTGTATAAGACCTCTAGTTCACAGTAGCAGATCGCATATATGTTGTTGTCTTTCATTAAACCAGTACCTATATGACTCTGGTGATCATGGAAGCTCAGATTGTACTCCATTGTATATAGATATATTCAATTGATTTTGACACTGGACTCCAATGTGCCTTGTTCATGACTATGACAACCTATGTCATGTGTCCATATTGTATTTCCTATTCATGTCCATGAACAACTATTTGATATATATCCACATGGATCTACAGTGTAATTCAGTTTGGAATCCATGTGTACAGATTTAGGATGAATTGTAATATTCTCATGAGTAACTAGTTTTTCTAGTTGAGTCTTCATTACTCCACTTCTGGGAATTATAATGTATTTCAGCCATCTCATTTGCTTCTCTGACCTTATACATTAGGGGGCATATTTTATATAATGTTTTTATACACTCCATGTATCTTTCTTTGATGGCCTTCCATTTCCCTCTGTAGACTTAAATCCCCCAATTGCGTTTACTCCATAGTTAAAAAATACATATTTTTTTCCATATATGTGACCTATAGTTAGACAACTCGTGTATATGCAGGTTGCTCCATTAAAGCCCATGTACATTGGGTTTTGTGCTCAAAAAATTAAAAATATGTCAGGTTTCCATATTAAAGGCTACAAATATGGAAACCTGGAAGGCTACAAATATGGAGGAGGTACACATCGAATGTTAGGACCAAAGGTACTACTTCTGACCTACTTTCCTATCTCTTTCTGATCATTCATTTAGAATGTTTGGGGTATTTTAGAATAGGATTGTCTTTTAAGGGATATGATAGCTATTCCTTTACTTTGAACCTGGTTTAGTCATAGGGGGATTTTCCCCACTAGAAGAATTGGTGACTCCATTGGGGAAGTATCTCTAGGGTCTTAGTGGGAGATCTTGGTTAGATTTGATTTTCAGTTTCTTTCTGATTTTTCTGAGTGTTCTGAGTCAGGTTAGGTCTCTAGTCACTTTCCAGGTGCCTACCAACTTCCCTTTCCCAAGTTGTCTATCCAAATTTTTTTTTTTTTTTTAAATTTACAGAGGTGTACATGCCTTGTTCTCTCTACAGAACGTGTACATATGTGGTCCGCATTATATACAACCCACGTACATATGTAGGATGGTAGTCACAACATACATATCTATTGTTTTAGAGAATGTTTTCAAAATATTTTCCTTTTTCTACATGAAACTCGTGGTTCCCAGGTCTTCCTAAGTTCCATAAGCCTCTATTTTTTGGGGTTTAGACAGTTTGCAGACTCAGATTGTTTATGAAATAAAGAAAAATAAATCATCTTGTCTCTTTGTGTTTCCTAGCTTTTTGGATTATTTTTAGCTTGAATTTTTAAGGAAAATGGGGGGCCATGAATCGTATATTCTGTAGTCTCTTTTAGCATCTTTTGTTAGTTTTGCTTTGATTGGAAGAAAATAAATAGAAATAAAAAAACCTAGTTTTTTAGGTCTCTTTCTTTCTTTGCATTTGTTTTGCATTGTTATTTGAAAAAGAAAAAGAATTAGCATAGGGTTGTTTTCTCTTCTCATCTTGAAAGCATTTCAAAAGAAAAATAATAAATAAAATCCTTTCATTTTCTCTTTTGTTTGACTCAAAATTTGGATTGTGCATTTTGCATGGAAATAAGAAAATATTGCATCTTTATGTTTGAAGGATTGTTCATGCTTTTTGCTTGAAACTCTTTTTCATTTGTAGAATTAGTGTAAAGTCTTTCTTTCCAGTGTTCTAATTAGTTTATTTTTCACTAGAGTCTCAAACAACATAAGTTTCACTTCCTTTCCTTGAGTAAGAAAGCCCTTAAAACGAACATGCTAATCTAAAATATATTAGTAACACTTTTTCTAGGGTTCACCGATAGCTTAGGCTAGGGCCTTGGATTAGGTGTGGAGAGGTAAACTCTCCAAGGCAAACCAAAACTTAACTAAGGTGTTTGTGCTAGCATGTGAATAATACACTTTATAATTACTCAATCCAATAATCTCCTCACACAGGAGTCAAACATGAGGTCGCATGGAGGATGGTGACAGATATATCCACTCCTCATCCCAACAAAGCATTTGGGAGAGTGTGTATTGGGGATGAATCCTGTAGCGTTACTGGCCCAACTTGTGTCAGACCTATGAGACACATGGATCCATCCAAGGTATTCTAAGAGTGATTATGGCCCTATTACATTTTAGGCCTCAGGAGGATCTTCGGGCTCAATTACCCTTCCCATATACTCGCTCGACTGTACCCCCTTGGTTGTTGATTACAAGTTGGTGGCCTAGTTTCCATGATATAGGTTGACACACAGGTGACTATGAGGGTTGTATCACAGTACCTGAGGAAGAATTTGTACTCTTTGGGAGACACCTAAAGGGACTATCGGTCAAAGGTCTAGGTAACTATTTCTCCTAGCCAATCGTTTTCCTTTGTGAATGCTTCAAACGATCAAAACTTCATCTCCCTGGGTCAGAAGCATTCATAAGGGTAGTTTATTTGGATTGTATCCTTTTAGGATTTTCTTCTTAGTGGTGTGCCCTATGATCCCTAGTTTTCCATATCGATTTAGTCAATCATTTCTTTGGGTCTCTGACCTAAGGTGGTAGACTGCCCACTCCACCAGTCGTGAGGAATTTTTAGTATTCCTCTTAGAAACATGGAGATGCCTCTTTATAGGTGTTGTTTTTAGAAACATGCATAAGATCGTCATGGAAAAATTTACTGACGATACCAATCAAGGAAATCCTTCTCAAGGAAATTCTTTCTCTTTTCCTTTCTTTGGAAATTTTGGTGTCCCTTTGATGGCCACATTGTACATTCTTGGGTTGAATGTGGGACTACTAGTTTGGTTGGGTACCATTCCAAATGCCTTGAATTCTCTTGATGCTTCTAAGTTAATCATCTTATTTCATGGGCACCATGATGATGTTCCTTCATCAACAAAGTCGTCTCCTCCTCCTTCTACCTTCTCTGGTGAAACTTGTAATAACCATGTTTCCCCCAACTTGTAATTAATCGTTGATTATGCTTACTGTTCCAAGGCATGTGAACGATGTAAATGCATTATTATTTAAATTGTCAATAAATGGTTGTGGGGGTGAAGCCTTGAAGTAATGGCCATGATATCACTAGAGGAAAGAAATGGGAAAACTAATGAGAGGGTTCATTATGTAGAATGACCCCAAATTTTCCTTTGTTGGGAATAATAAACCTCCTTCATATTCCAAGGAGGAATCAATTAATGAAGAAATGATCGGTGGTTGAACCATCAACCACCCCCCATGAATGGAATCATGTTCTAGATGAATAATGTCAGCCCGAAGTACCACAGGGTCCTCTAGACCTAGACTGACCTGAGTTTCCTTCTCACAGAAGGAAGAAGACATGAAGGGGAACCTTTCCTTAGGAGGGGTGTGCATGCAAGGCATGCAGACATATACGGAGAAGAGGGGAGAACATGGGGGACACTCTAGTGGATAAGAGGAACTAAAATCTTGTTACGTTGTTATGGTTACTGGAGAATTTACAAAATAACACAACCCAAATAGGAGACTACAATCTTGATGTTGAGGAAACATCTGATAAACCTCATAGAGGTGGTGACAAAGAGAGAGAGAACCTATGATATAGCTTCCAGAAATTCCCTAGTGACATCATGGCTTGGAAATCAACAGAGTCTGTGAGCTTTGAGTTCCTCTTCTTTTCTAGAGTGTCCCCTGAGTCCTCCCCTCTTCTCTGTATATGTTTTCATGCCTTGCACGCACACCCATCCTTGGGAAAGGTTCCCCTTCCTGTATTGTTCCTTCTGTTAGAAGGAAACTCAGGATAACATTCTTCATCTAGACCATGCTTCCATTCATGGGGGGTGGTTGATGGTTCAACCACTGGTCCTTTCTTCATTAAATGATTCCTCCTTGGAATCCAAAGGAGGTTTATTATTCCCAACAAAGGGAAATTTTGGGTCATTCAACATAATGAGCCCTCTCCATAGTTTTCCCATTTCTTTCCTCTAGTGATATCATGGTCAGTACTTCAAGGATTCACCCCCACAGTCAGTTATTGGCAATTCAAACAATAATACATTTACATTTTTCACATGCCTTAGCATGGTAATCATAATTAACGAGGTGGGGAATCATAATTTCATTTTTCCTTAATTAACCAAACCCTCCTTGCAGGGTATATATCATGTGTTTCTCATCTAGATCTCTCCAACCACTATATTGACTCTCAAAACCAAGTTATAGACTAGAAGATATGTCCTTCCCAAGTTCTTCAGGAGTTTATTGGTCAAGGGCCTCATAGTTTCCATGTGGGTCCATCTCATACGTATCATCCCGAGTTCTACGAGATCTCGGAGCTTCCAAAACTCCTACATCTATGGCAGAAATCCAACCATCCATATTCTGATGACTGATCTCCCTCCACATTAATGCATATGCCTAAGGAATATTAGACGTCTAGTGCTTCGGCACCAAGAGCCCCTTTTTTATCAATGCACGAGACCTCCCAGAGTCCCGAACTACTGAAGTCCCATAAAATTTCCATGTGGCTTTAAATTTTGGTCTCTCTACAATGCCACACCCTAGATCCTCCATATTCCTAAAGTCCCAGACTCTCAGAGTCCCAATCACCTCACCAAACACTTTGGCCAAGTGGGCACGTACCAGGGGTTGACACGTAGCAAGGGATAGGGGTGACATGTTACCTCATCAGGGGGCAACACATGTCACAATCTAATAGGCATAAGGGGTCTGCAAAATGTCCATATCCTGGTGAAACGTGGCATGTCGATCATGGGTCCATGTCACCCTAGTGACGTCAACTTGCCACTTCACACTAGACTAACAACCTTCTAACATCCTTCATATTTCACGGTCGGGATGCAACCACGTATATCCATAGATATTCGACTCCTGTTACTTCAGGACTTCGCTCTTTGGGATTTTTGCGGTGCAATCTCCTCATGAATCCCAGATTTGGTCAGTGTCAGGCTAACCATGGTCTAGGACCAACAAAAAACATTTGGTGGAAGACAAGTGTGACACATATTACACCTATGATGATTCCATGTCACCCTAGGTGACGTCAGTATGATACGTCACTCTGGCCTTCTGCGCTCCAACGATATTCTCTTTTGCTCACAGGTTAAACCTCTCAGAGTAGGACTATGCCGAAGTACTTGACACCATATTTCCATTAGGCTCGATATGATGGTCGAGAAGGGTTCCAAAGGATCCTTAGATCCATGTTTCACATTACTTCACACCTCCATCCTTCAAGGATTTCAACTCTATGGCCGCTCCATTCTCCCGAATTGGACTTTGCTGAAGTACTGTACATGGGTCCCTCCTTTGGATGATCGGATGGTTAAGATGGGTTCTCAGTAGAGCCCCTATATCAATGACTAAGAAGGATCCTGAAGGATCTAAGGATCAGCGGTCCATATTACTTCATGACTTTGTACTTTGGGGGGCTTTTTGTGTTACCAAACCTTTGTTCTCCTGAAGAAGCCAACATCGGGATGACCACATCATACATCTGATGGTTGGGATAGCTCTAGGGCATCCTCAGATCTATGACCCATATTAACTTTGGGCTTCAAGACTTTAGAGGGTTAGTCTCTTTTATGGCGATCACCAAAATCTCATTGAATTCATGAAGACTGAAGGAGTCGAGGAGTTAACACTCGCATTCCTTCTCCAAATCCAATGGTCATGATAACCTTGGCTCCTCCTGAACATATATTGTTTTTTCTCCTTTCGAGCAAGAGAATCCTCTCCTTCGAGACTTAAATCTTGCTATCCTTCCTGAGCTTCATCAACTCTAAAATTATTAGTCACTAGCGCACACTTTATGCTCTTTCTCTTGAGCTTGAGACTTAGAAAAATATCTCGCGCACTCCTTGCACTTGTTCACCTTGAGAACCTTTCAATGCTTCACTATGCGTTGACCCTGCATAATTTGCATGAGTCTCTCCTTCGAGCTTCTATACTCAGGTGGGTATATGGGTATTCCTTGCACCAATATTACATAAGAGAAACAATTTGACACTTATGTGTTCTGAGGCCCTGGTCACATGAGCCCTTTGAAAAATCTTATAGTCTAGGCACAAATCCTTGTTACAACAAAGGGGTTAAGCACATGGGAATGAGCCCTCGGTCAGATCGGTGGATAGTCTGAAGGGAAAATGCCCTTCTTCCATAGAGATGAACTTGGCGTTCCCACTAAGGTAAATTAAAAGTATTGGCATGACTTATACATTCCATTCAATCCCACCTGACTCTCCAATGTATTCACATCCCCTGACTCTCTAGCAGCTAAAATGAGATAATTCAAAGATCATATAAATATAACAGTTTACAGAAGAAAAAGATACTAACTAACAATTGTTCAAATACTGCAAGGTTTAATCTGTAAACACAAATATTCAATCATCACATCCAATATATTATACAGAGTATGAAAATACTTATCAGAATTGGAAAAGGTGAAGCAACTACTGAAAGGGGTGCTTGTTTCCTCCAAACCATAGGCACATCCACTCCTATCAGATTTACCACTGGCCACCCCCGAGCTAGAACATGATGCTCTGAGAGAGATTCTGTCTCTTTTCTCCACAATAGTTAGGAACAAAGGTTACTCTCCTCCTCCCACAAAAACATCACAACTGGTTTTCTCTACTTCAAGCAAGGAGGTCTACACAAGTACTTCCTCAGTCACACATCAAGCTTGTTTATTATCTTCTATACAAACCATTCCCATGGATTCTTATAGCCAAATCGAGCTTACTGGTCAACGTTTTCCTCTCAAATCTAGACTCAAATTATCCTCCCTTCCCTTCTCTGGAGAGTGTTTTCTCTACTTTGTTCTCTTGTCGATCTATCTCTATCTAGGAGAACGTGACTCGAGGAAGAGACTACGAACTTGATGCTGAGGAAACATATGATAAACCTCACAGAGGCGAAGAGAGAGAGAGAGAGAGAGAGAGAGAACCTCTGAGAGAGTTTCCAGAGAGCTAAGAATGAATTCCTATGAGCCTATGGCTAGGTGGAAAGGTGAACACCCATAGTCATTCGATTGGAGATTGCCTATAATAGATAAGTGTTTCATTTAACCCTGTGCACTTAAATTGAAATGCTTGTTTGAATGTATAAGTTTACTTATCCCTGAGTTAATTGGGAAATGTTATGTTATCTACCTTAAGAGTTATATGCATGTGTGTGAATTTATAGTTGAAGGAACAAATATTTGATATTCTATAAGTGTCAAATTGTTTCTCTTCTATAATCCTGGTGCAAGGAATACCCATTGTTATCACTGAAATTTCGTCAGCATGTGGTTACAAGAACTCAGCATCGTCAAACAGTGATGAAGTCATTCATGGACTTGAATTAATCTCACAACATTCAAAAAGGGCAAAAAACTATACAAAGTAGTGAAAAATTGAAGAGTGCTTTATAGAAGTTGGGTGTGCATGCACATGCGCGGAACAAGAATGTAGCATGTGTGCATACACACACGATGCACGGCTGTTGGCGCAAAAAGCCACGTACCTGCTAAACGGTGCATTTATTGAAGTAGTCGGCCTCCCAACCACTTATGGATCATCTCCCAAGCCGATTTGACCCTCAAATCTGAGTTGAATCCAAATGGTGAGCTGGTCAAAGACCTAATAATGCCCTAAATGGCCTCTTTTCACACTACAAAGCAGTTACACAAAATCCCAAAGCAATGCTATAAAAAGCCATGAATGCACCTCATTTTCTTAAGGAATTTCATGTAATGTTATGCTGCCTATATTGTTTTAATGACTCCATCCTTGACAAGAGCACATTGGCACCATTTCATTGAGAAATCCACCTCTCCATTGAGTGGATTTGCAAGGATTTCTTTCACCACCATTTTCATTTTTCTTGTTGTAAGGAGAGCAAGCTTGTGAGGGTCCAAGAGCCTTCCCTTGGAGGAAGAAGGGATTCATAGTCCCCTTTCTTCTTGGTGCTTTGATTTCATCAATAGATCAGCCTAAAAACATTGGTGACATGGGTCTTTTTGTGTTTGTTATCTCTATGTTCCTATGCGTATGATTTTCTTTTGTATTAGTTTAATTATTGCTTATAGTTTTGTTTTTCTTTCTGTAACTCTTTCCTCTACAGGTATCATGCTCAGCAGGACCCAACTGGGCATGTAAGCACCTCTTATTTTCTCACCAAGGTGACGAAAAGGGTGCAACAGATTGGTGACTCAGCTGGGGAAAGGTATCAAATTCCTACCTCATTTGGGTTTATTTTTCTCTTCTTTTAGTTTGATTAACTTGCAGGTGCACAAACCGGCCTAGGCTGACCTGCCAACCATCCAATTCAGAGGAGAATTGAGAGAAATCCATCCGGATTTTTTGTCTCCATCGTTTTTCACAGGTGCGCGGGTATTCTACCCCACAAACGTGCATCATGCGCACATGCGCTTAACTGACAACCATTCTCTGCGCGCATGCGCTTTCGAACCTATCTTTGTTCGCGTGCTTGCGCTCTGTGCACCTCTGTCTGCACTAGGGGTCGTGCATTTGATCAAAATTTCACATTGTAAGTTGTTGGGATGTGGGGAAGGCCATTTTCCTTCTAAAAAATGATGTTAAGCATGCTCTAAACACTGCACCACACTTAGTCCCCTCATCATAGAAAGGGGTTAGTCAAACAAACATAGGCACTTAGGAGGATAAAAATCAATTTCCCTTATTTGCTTTTTGCCACATGGATGGCTTCTTTTGACTTACAATCTGAAGTGAACATCAATTTTAATCACATCTAAGCTTACATTGGGACTGGAAGTTGAATTACCAATCACTTAGTATGCTCTTCTCTCGCGCCTTCAAGCGACCTTGAGAATCAGAAAAAGAATGGGGAACAATTTTATCTCCCTTAACAAAGTTTAAAATCCTTTAGGAGAGGACAACGACCCTTCTTGGGACCCCTCTTAGTTTTATTTTTCAAATGTATCTTAATATTGTAACGGGCTCATACATGCCCACATGCTACAAAGATAGGATAGTGTTTGGAATTGTGCTTTCTTAGATCAAAACACTAGGAAAGTTTAAAGGTTTGTAACGGGCCCATACATGCCCACATGTTCAATCTAGGATAGTTTCAAGCTTCTCTAGATTACATCACCATAGGGAGTTAAAGGATAGTAACAGGCCCACATGTCCACATGCTAGCTTCTTAGGGCTTTTGAATTACGCAAGGTTGTACCAAAGACATTTAGCTAATTAGGTAATCAAACTCTTGTAAGGACCAAGCGAAGTCCACATGCAGTAAGGTGACATATAATTAACTAAAAATTGGCACACTTTCAATCACACACAAAAGTCACTTATCACCCACATAGCTTATTCTTGAAACGTGGAGGTCAAAGTAAGTTTCCTCCAAAGGGATTCTGAAAATACCCCATCTTTTCTTGACAAGACTATCCACTCCCATTCTTAATCAACGAGGTTGGTTTGCACCCCCAACCTCCCAAAACAATTGCATCTAAAATCTTTCTAAAAACTCACTAAGTTTTCCTCCACAGGAGGTGCCAAAAGAAATTTTTTAGTCTAGGTAGGATTTCGGGGATAGGCATCCAAAAAACTCCCCGTTATCTGGTTCTCACATTGTTCAAACATAGAAGTTGTTAAATAGGGAACTGAAAATCCTCCAAGTCAAGTGTTCCAATCACCATAAGGCAGGGAGATACCCATGAAGGGTTGAAGGCCAAGGTTTGGTTGTTCTGTGCATCCCCCCTTGAGGCACCCACCTCTTGGATGGGATCCAGCCTGTGACCCATTTCTTAGGCCGAAAATATAAATGCCGCACTTTGACCGAGGTACCTAGTGACCAAATATAGGACATCTACCCAGGTGGCAATTGTGGGTTGCAATTGCACCTTGATTGGATTTTGTGTGGCTACTGGGAAATATCGCCAGCTCTTTCGGGATATGCCCCCTTTACCCCTCATTATAACCAATTACTTCATCCTTCACTAGTTTCTCTTTCGGTGAATTCAGACCCCACTGTTGAGTACTATTGGAAGGTCCAGTGCTATTTGAGAGGAAGGATGCTACGTCTTCTAGGACACGAGAATTTGCTTTCTTTTGGTTCCCCCATGAGGAAAAAACCCACTTACCCACATATATGTGTTTATTTCTCATTTTTGTTGCACATCTGATTACAGTTTGATTTGTATATATATATTGTGTAAATATTCAACGCAAAGGCTCTTGTTTCTGTATTTCTCTCACCACGTTTTGCATGTATTCACACAGCTAAATCTGACATCATAGGGGAACCACAGAACCCCCTTCGTTCACGACGCTTGCTCAATCTCCCTCCTATCTTAGGGGGAGTATCTGGTCATGCCCACTCATCGACACCTCCTTCACACACTCCTGTGAGTGCTACTATATTAGGATCATCTTTTCTTGGTTCTACATTACTTGGATCAACTTCCCAAGGTCATCTGTTCACTCATTCTCCTTTGCACAGAAGCGGGGGACCCACTTCCTCTCAAGGAGGGAGCACCAACCCACCTAGTCCCCATCAAGGGTCAGGTTCACAACACACTATGGCCGGATATAACCCTCCCCCCTCCACTACAGATGCCATATTTGGCCTCTCTCAACATACCGGATCTCACCAAACTCACCAATGATCCTATATTGCATGATGCCACATGGATTGCAGTGCCAACAAAACTTCCTTCAGACATACCAAAGTTTGAAGGAAAGGTGGTGGATGACCCCGCCAACCATGTCATGGCCTTTCATTTATGGTGTTCTTCCAATATCATTATGGATGATTCCATCAGACTGTGATTGTTTCAATGCACACTCACTGGCCCATCAGCCAAATGGTATGTCGAAGAAAAATCTGGGTCCCATGCGACCTTTGAGTCATTGGCCAAAGCATTCTTGACCTTCTTAGAATTACCCATCCGCCATGAAAATGGTCTAGAACTATTGTCTAACTTTAAACAAACCTTAGCCACACACATCATTGACCACATTCATGAGTGGCATAGGCGACGTAGTTTTTGAAAAGCAGAAACCACCAAGCAACAATGTCTCGACTGGTTTCTTAGATCACTTGTCTCTCTCCTTGGAAAGGATGTAGCTTCCACCTTCCCTCAATCCAAAGAGGAAGCCATCAGTAAGGCCCAACAATATGAACTCATCTATGCACATCCAGGGTACTTATACACAGTACTTCCTGATCTTCTAAAACCTGTGCCATTTGGCCAAGACAAACCTGGGATGTCTCACTCAGCAGACGAACTAATAGGTGCCACCACACACCATGGTCTACAACCCCAACCACCACCAATGTATGGAACACCTCAATACCCGCCGGCATATGGGGGCACTTCTTATTATACCCCATCCCCTTATCAACAGCCATACCCTATTGCTATACCTCCACCCATCAGTGGACCACCACCGGCACCTCCCATACATCCACCTATTCCCACAAACAGTGGTACTCCCTCAACATCAGCTTATAGTACTAGTGAAAGCACTATGCCTTCCTATGTACCTTAT
>ML784579.1:17942-37038 GCA_009831015.1 Picea engelmannii | reverse complement strand
AGAAAGGCCTTCCTGGTCTGAAGGTCATTAATGACAAACTAATGACACTCCCTGACTACAAGAAGAGGTTGACTGAAGTATCTAAGGACAGTTCTAAGTTTGCAGGGATACAAGGGAGCATCACAGGCAAAGCATTCATGGATTCCCTGCAGTTGGATATTAGTATCCAACACGATATTAAACACATATTCATCATCAAGCCTACATTTGATAAGTATACAGACATGGATGAAGTGTATCGGAGATTACTTAAAGTCATAGTGCCAAATCATCTCAGATGGGAAGAACTTTGTGATCTACTCGATTAGCAGATGAGCTGTCACTATCCAGTCACCTTTCCAGTCAGAAGAGGTTGCGAAGGCACCTCAACAATGGCCTACCCCAGAAATTTCCGCATGCAGTTGTACTGAGTCATCAAACAGTTTTTGATTAGTTAAAGTAGTTAGACTAAAAATAGAATGAGCACGTCCTGATCAGTTATGACAGGAACGTTTGTATTTTGAATTATAAATACTTCAACTCTCGAAGTATTTGGGGTTGTTGATTCGCACACCCTATTGCTATCAAGCTGTACTATTTTTGAAGAGATCTGCCATTAATAAAGAAGAGGCACTTTTACAGGATTCTTGCGTATGTTCACTGGTGATGTTGATCTTCTAAGTTGAATGTTTTTCTTTCTCTGTAATCATTTTGTTTTCTGTAACTAATCTTTATGAATAGCGCAATGTTGCAGGATTTATCTTTGATACCCTGTTTCTGATTCTAAAGATTTAAATGTTTATCTTCTAATATCTTCAATTAAGAAATTCTTAACTGCTTGTTAGTTGAAGTTATTTTCCTTATCTTTTCTTCTTTCCATCATTTTAATTACTAAAGATCCAGTGAGTGTATTATCTCTCCCTGTGAAGATCTTCTTTGGCGTTTCTGGTTGTTTCTCATATCTAATTAAACACCGACCCCATAGCCCAATGGATGTGTAGACTGTCTCAACCAATTTAAAAAACTCTTTGACAACAAAACCAACAGTTTCTTTACCTAGCCTAATACTTGAAATTAAAACAAAGCTAAATCATATAGAGAGATCCCTCTCTGAAGCTGGAAGGGCTAGATCCCAGCTTTAAAAGCAGTTGGATAAGGTTACCTTTGTGGATTTCTTCTCTTTCAACCTCTAGGAAATTTATAGAGTGCTAACACCCTCCAACAGTTATCAAAGCTTTTCAGGTAGCCGCCACGCTCACACTACCCAATATGGTGTTAGAAATCCTAGTTTGGTACTTACACCCACCAGAGATGGTCCCTCGACCATCCCTTCCCCCACAGGAAGGAATCCCCATGACAATCCCTGTCCTTACCCCCACTACCCCCATACTCACTAACCCCCCTACTATAGCTAGGGGCAGGAGGAAGAAGAAGGAGCCCACCGCTCCACTTCCTCCATGCATCCCACCACCTTGCGCACTATGTGAAAAATAGGGCCACCAAACCAACAACTGTCCATCACTACCTGAATTACGGAATTTGATTCCCCCCAATCAAACTCCCACAACACCCATCACTACTGCTAGTCCCACTACTACCATCAACCCTTCCAATAGTAAAGGTTTGAGGACCAAATATGCTTGTGCTATATGTTCAGAGTATGGCCATTACACCCATCATTGCCCAGCACTGCCATGCTTTTGGTAGACATTAGCGGTTGTACGCCAGAACTTCCAGAACAACCCACGCCCTACTACGTCCTCTTCAAATATCACTGACATTCGCTATGTCACCACTTCAGTCAATGAATGTATGAGATGCCCTCTCTCTGTGATTCATTAGCTCATTTTACATACCAGTGTCCTATGATCCTTGAATACAGGCAGCGTCAATTTGCCCTGCTTCACCAACCCGTAGAGGCGATACTTGACATTACCTCGTCACTTGAGGACCTTCATGTCATTTCTCCTGAGCTCGAGGCACTCCCAATGCCTCCATGGTTCTTAAATGATGTTTCTAAGGATTTACCCTGCAACCCGCCCAATTCTCCTACTCATTCCCCTATAGAAACTCTCCACCCAACCACCACGGGTACCCCTCAGTACTTCAATATATGGTTTATGTCAAGTGAACCCTCACCATCTCCTAGCATTGATCCCTTTGCTTCTCCATCAGGGGGCAACCACACCAAGATCACTCCTCATGATCCTTTATATTCCCACCATTTCCAATGCGACGAGAAAATAATGGAAGAGCTACACCGCTCGGACTCTCCCTGGGACGCACTACATCACCGTACACTCTTCTTTCCACGGGAAGCCCTCATGCCTCCTAACCAAAACCCCATTTATGCGGTCGAAACCAAAGATTTTATCCCATCAGGGCCTATAGATTGGTTCAACAATCCCATTCCTTCCCCCGATGCTTTTGAAGAGGGTAATATGGCCAACATTTCCCCCACCATCAAAATCAACATTTCCATTAAAAATGGCATCGTCGAAGAAATCATCATTGGAGCTGCTTGCACTCCTCAGGAAATCGCCGCATATAAAGCCCTCTTCTAGGAATATAGGGATATTTTCGCCTGGTCATACACGAAAATGCCTGGCCTCAATCCCTCTATTGTCGAACATCACATCGACACCTGGCCCGACATCACACCAGTTTGCCAGAAACAGCGACCACTACACCCATCCAAAGCCGCGGCTATCAAAGCCGAAAATGAAAAATTACGTACGGCCGGGTTTATTTACCCCATCGCTTACACTTCATGGGTTTCCAACCCTATACCCGTCGATAAAAAACAGGGCACTATCCACGTTTGCACAGACATTCATGATCTCAATAACGCATGTCCCAAAGACAACTTTCCAATGCCTTTCATCGATCAAATTATCGATGACTGCGCCGGCCACGAGGCTCTCTCCTTTATGGACGGATTCTCTGGCTATAACCAAATTCAAATCCACCCATCCAATCAGTATAAAACCGCATTCATTACCCCATGGGGTACTTTTGCATATTGTGTCATGCCTTTCGTCTTAAAAAACGTCGGCGCAACTTTCCAGCGGGCAATGACATACATATTTCACGATCTGGTTGAAATCATCCTCGCCTACTTGGATGACCTCACAGCTCGATCCAAGAAATGCACCAAGCATCTCAATGATTTACGAATCATCTTTCAACGGTGTCGCTAGTACAACATCCGCTTGAATCCTCTCAAGTGTGTGTTCTACGTCACCACAGGGCGCCTCCTCGGTTTTATTGTTTCCCAAAGCGGTATTACTGTGGACCCCCTCAAAGTCAAAGCTATCACCAAAATTCCACCTCCCCAAAATTTACGACAACTTCAGAGTCTACAGGGAAAAGCTAACTTTCTTCGATGCTTTGTTCCCAATTACGCCATACGCACACATGGTTTCCTCCACTTACTACGTCACGAGATCCCTTTTCACTGTGATGACTATACCCAATAGTCATTTGACGATCTTAAAACAACACTTTCAAATGCACCTTTAATTAGTGCACCTGACTATAATCACGACTACATCCTCTACGTATCAGCATCAGCTGTATCAGTAGCCAGTGTCCTCGTCCAGCTCGGAGATGACAATCATGAACATTCCATTTACTACATTAGTAAGAACCTCTCAGGACCACCCTTGAAGTATAAACACGAAGATAAACTTGCTCTTGCAGTTGTCCTTGCAGTCCAGAAACTATGCCATTACATTTTACTTTGCACCACCAAGGTCATCGCAGATTCCAACCCTATGCAGTACTTGCTCAGCCGTCGCCAAGTTAACAGCAAATTCGCTCGATGGATCGTTATCCTTCAGGAGTACAACCTCAAGTTCTCAACACCTAAGAGTAAGAAGGCCCTCGTTCTCGCCGAACTTGTCACGGCCCTCCCCTCTGACACCACCAGCGCCCCCGTCAATACCGACTTTCCCGACGAACACCTCTTTTACATTACATCGGATGATCCGTGGTATAGTGACCTCCTCATCTACCTACGAACTCAAAAGTTCAGTAACCACCTTTCACGAGATGATTGACAACGTATTCGCCATCAGGCCCCCCGCTATCTCCTCATCGGAGACATCCTATACTGGCGGGGCGTTGACACCATTCTTCGTTGTTGCCTGACTATTGGCAAGGCCGACAGAGTCTTAAATGACTGCCATAGCGGTGCATGTGGGGGCCATCTTTCGGGTATATGCACCGCTCAAAATATTATCCGAGCCGGTTACTTTTGGCCTACCTTGTTTCATGATTGCATTCATGCCGTGAAACGATGTGAGCAATGTCATCTCTATGCCAAAAAAGCCCGAGCTCCCCCCGCTCTTCTCCACCCTGTCATTACTGCTGGCCCTTTTTGTAAATGGGGCATCGACTTTATGACTTGTAATCCCCCCTCCAGCAATGGTCACAAATACATTGTTGTCGCCGTTGATTACTTCACCAAATGGGTCGAAGTGATGCCCACTTTCAACAACACCATTGACACTGCAGCGTGCTTTTTCTTTAACCACGTCATATCCCATTTTGGAGTACCACTCCAACTTGTTTCCAACCATGGGAAACACTTCAAGAATGAGATCTTCATCGAAATCTCATCTCGGTTAGGCTTCTCTCATGAGTTTGCCTCACCATATTACCCTCAGTCAAATGGACAGGTCGAGGCAGTTAACAAAGTCCTCAAGACCATGTTACAACACACGGTTAATAAACATAAAACAAATTGGCATCACATGTTATTTTCCACACTATGGCCTTATCAAATGACAGTGAAGACCGCTACTAGTTTCACACCATTCCATTTAGTCCATGGGGTCGAGGCAACTCTTCCCATCGAGTGCGAAATTCCCACCTTACGCACCGTAATTGAGCTATTACCTGACACTGCTCCAATGGAGAAGCGCTTGCTGAACTTGGAGTCTCTGGATGAAGATTGTCGATCTTCCTTACAGAACAACGAGGCAGCTAAAAAATGATCCAAGGCTACCTTTGATCGCCATGTCAACCTTCGATCATTTCGCGAAGGCGACCTCGTCCTAGCTTATGATATCGCCCATGATACCTTTGGCCATGGAAATTTAGAATCACTTTGGCATGGCCCTTACATTATCCAACATTGCCTCACCGAAGGTGCATATATCCTGGTCTCTCCCGAAGGCCTCTCTCTCAAAGAACCCATCAACGGGTTGTATCTCAAGAAATTTTATGCTTAAAAGTAATCATTCTACTTTAGGTTATTTCTTTTCTAGTGTTTTTAATCTTTTTCTCATTCCCTCTCATCTAAACTACCTTTGTGCTATTGACAGATGCTTCCTCCACCAGCCTACCACATTGGTTATGTCGACGACGCCAGCCGTTAGACGCAAAATCTCGCTTCGGCTGCTTGGGCTCTCTACACCCCCTCACATGAAATGCTACATTCAAGCGGCATATGTTTGGGGCCAGCAACCAACAACCAAGATGAATACACTACGGTCATTGGCCTCCTGGCCGATGCCCAGCGTCATCATATTCATCACCTTAGCGTCTTCCTCGACTCTCAACTAGTCATTCTCCAGCTCAACAATGTTTACCGTGTACGCGATCCGTGCCTCTTTCGCAAACACCTGCAGGTTAGGCTTTTATCTTGACATTTTGATTCCATTACATTTACACATATTCCCAGACAATTGAATCAAACAACAGATCAAATAGCTAACATGGTGTTAGATTGGCATATATCACATCAAGCTACACATACATAAACATCTCACAAATCCTGTCACAGCATATATATAGAATAGACATCATCAAAATCATCAGCAAAAAACACATGTAGACAACATCAGGATCTCAAAATATGTATACTCATATATATATATAAAGGTCCATCAGGCCATCCGAATGTTTACATACACAAATACATGTATCTGCAGGCCAATGTAGCACCTCGGTACAAAAAATGGGCTCACCAGCCTATATACAACAAAAAAAACAAAAATGTACATCATACACCACTCATGGGGCCTCTATCGCCCCACCACCTACTCCTCCCTTAGGAGGAGGTGGTGGCCCACCACCACCTGCCCCAGGCGGTGGTGGAGGACCACCCATAGGACCCTCCTGCCTCGGTGGCAGGCGTCCACTCGTCATAGCAGCAAGCACTGTTGTTCACCACACTATGGCCCGCCATGGTGGCGGTACTTCTACACACTGCTCCAGGAAACTCGCGTCCTGGATGCACGTCCACATGCCCTCAAGCACATCCTATAGAACCGTCTCCAGACGACAGCGTATGTCATCATAATCCACTTTGGCCGCCACCAGAGGAGCATGTGATGGCCCCGCACCAGGGTCATCGTACCGGCACCTCCTCACTGCCCGCTCCGGCTCAGCTGGTCGCCCCACAGCACCCTCCCACTGATGCCTCTCTCCCTGCGATAATCTCTTCGACTCTCGATGAGATGGGACTCTCTGCATCTCTACCTCACGCCCGTGAGGTGCCACATCTGCACATACACAAAACAACAACAAAATAGATAGTATCAGCATCTATATCATATACATATGGAATGATATCTTAAAATGACAATATAAATCAAAAACATACCAACATACTAAACATACCTCAATGGTCAAAAACCTCCCCGGGAGGTAGCACCATGTCCGGGTCACCCCGAAAGTCCACCCCAGCATAGGGGTACTGAAGTATCACTTGCGGCATCTGCTACCATATCCGTGCCGCCTCTGCCGAGAAGAAGTGGCCACCTTCACCACCACCATGGTGAATCAAAACTGTCGACCACCACCTCAATCACGGCTCTCGTGCCCCCGACATCTCCAGCAGAAGCCTCGGGTGCATCATCGGCACCCTCTCTAAAAACTAGGCCACTAAGATGGACCCAAAAGAAAACTCTCCTCCATCCGTGGACCGACAGTGGTCCAACTGTGACACCATCCTAGCATGGAGTGTCAGCCCCCAAGTGAACTTCTCACTGGCCACCACTCTCTCTAGCACCAATAGCTGGCCACCACTAATCTGCTAGGTCACAAGTGACCCATATATCCAAACAATCATCGCCGCTATACAGCGGTGGTCCAGGGAGTCTATCGCACCGATACTCACCACCGTGCCAGACATAAATTCCTGACCTGAGCAGTATCTTTGGCCAATATCGGCCAACGAAATGGTCCTGGGCAACACTGGCTCCGTCGATAGGGGTGTTCCCTGAAAGGGGAGCCCAGTCAGAAAATAAATATCCTCCACCGCATTGAAGGGGATCTTCTCTCCTCATACGAGGAAGCAGTGCAGCTCCGGACTCCACATATGGATCCGGAACTGCAACAAATACTCTTGTTCCCGTATCAATGGGCACTCAAAAAACTTTAGCAACCCGCAGGTTTCCAAAGTCGCACGCACGCCAGGCCCCTCAATGGCCACGACATCTCGCAATTGGGCCCAGTCTCGCTCTCACCACCGCACTGACATTGTCACTACCGTCAACCTACAGACAACATAGATTCCTATATCATCTCAGGAAACCATCAACAGCATAAAAAAGACTCATTTTTTTCCCTTTAAACCTTGCCTCCTAGGCGCGATTTTTGTTCCCACAGGTGCGCACACATGCGTGCCTGTTCATTACACAAGAGCGCATATATGCGCGCCTGTTCATTACACAGGCGCGCATTTATGCACGCCTGTACACTGAACAGGTGCGCATTAATGTGCACCTATTTTCTTCACAGGTGTGCCCTTACGCATGCCTGTTCACCATACAGACGCACACATATGCCCGCCTGTGAAACCCACAGGCGCGCACTGATGCGAGCCTGTCCAACTCATAGGCGTGCCCTTCGGGCGTGCCATAAATCCTCCCCATCACGCACCCATGCACGCTTATCTGGTGGACAGGCGCACATGTATGCACACCTATCACCCGATCGCCCGTGCATGTGGGGCCCTGACCCCCTAAAAGCCTCTGTACGACCCTCTGTACATCCCTTGCCCAAAAATTGAAAACCTATTTCTATGCAGGATGATCAGACCACTAACCTGACACTCGCAAAACATCGATCGGATGCCTCGTCCTCCCCGAATCTCCAAATCTCCTCTGAAAACTGCTCATCCACTCACTATTGCAGCAGGTACAAATGAGGTGGCAATGTGGGCCCTACAGCTATATATAGGCCTTTTTCCAAACTTCCACTCACCATTCTGGGAGTCCAAGGTGTCCATTTTTCAAACCGTCTTCAGCCACGGGATCAACATCCCGTCACCTACATCACAACAGTCCCAGGGTTTCCTTTTATCCTGAGCCCCCGGGGCACCTTTTATCATATCATGGTCAGGTACACACGCACATAGTCACATTTATCAAATACATGCTCATATCTTTGATTCTCTTGAGATATTGTTCACTTTGGGTATTTGGTTGTTATGTGTGCAGGTACTTGCTCATCATTCATCGACATCATCCCTTCAGGTATATACTCAGCACTGACATGTAGTCTCTCCCACTATATTGCATTTACATTTCCAGTCACACCCTCTAATATCGGCCTTTAGGATCCTCATTCCTGTCTCTGCAGTACCCACGCCTCCATTTGCATCTTCGGTACTGTTACTCGGTAGCATTCTTACCCACATGAGTTGTCCCATTCATAGCACCTTTTGGCACTTTTGACACTCATGCTGTTCTTCATTACCCTTTAGGGATGGGAGTCCCGATAGTCTTTCATCATGTCGTGAATCAGCCACATACTCCTTCTCCTCATTTTTCTAGCTTTCCCACATGGACTCCCAGATTATCTCTTTACGGTTCTATTTTTTACCTGCACCTCCGCAGTATCATGAACCCTCCATTTCATCCACAATTGGTTTACCCATCTACGAACCTATCCTCATTTCACCTAACTCATATAGAAACTCACCAATGGGGCCCCCACCCTTCATCAGTTTTCCAAGAAAATTCTGCCCTCCCTGGGGCACTCATTTCACATTGGGGCACCCGTTTCTGTATTTGTACATTTTTTCCCCCAAATTATTCTTTATTTATTGTACAAAAACCTTTATTTTCAGTCATTTCATTATCCTTTTTTGTCATCACCGTTGGCGACCTGCTTCCCTCCTTTTGGCCAAATGCAACCCATGTCACCCTTGGTTTCTAGCATCACTCATCATCTACCCTGGCTGGCATCGTCCACATATTCAGAGTACCCCACAGGTCACTTACCTCTACCCTCTGTTGTTGTTCACTTTGTCTCGCCTCTGGCACAACTCATCCCTGGTCTTGTTGTCCCCTTAACACTCGACCTTGTCACATGGTTGCAACCACTTTTTATCTCATACATCCTCCAACCCAGGGCAGTCTTGAGTCTTCCCACTTTTTGACTTCGTCCATGTACCTCTACCATTTCCTCACTTCAATAGATTCCACGAAGTCCTTTGCTTCTGGGAGTCGCGTTCCCCTTTTGTCGACATCAACACAATTTTTCCAGAAGGGCGACAGTATCTTGATTCTCATTCTCCATTTAATGAGAGATCTTGGATGACACAAGGGGAAACACCATTGCTCCCTGCTGTCGTTGGCCCCCATAACATTTGACGCCAACACTTTCTCATGTTATGGTGGGTCTTACTTTGTGACTATTGCAGTTATTTCTATCATTTTCCGAAGACCTTTGAACTTGGTAGGGACATCAATGCCCGCATCATCGACGATACTTATTTCCGCGATCATTGCCTATTATTCAGAGTATGTTCCTTTGTAGAATTGTCTTCTACCTTTATCATCATCGCCCCCGAGGGTGCTGCAGTTGTCTAAGCCAACACTTCAGTCATCTTTTTTCAGGGTTACATAACATGAGCATGGGGCATGCCTACCTCGTTTGTACACAGTTGTATATTTTACGCATCTTATGGAAGGGCAGGTCCTACCGGTTCCTTTCTCCTCCAAAGGATTGCTCTGAATGATCCCACTATTGCTCTATCTTACAACAACATTCTCAGTAGAAGAAACATTGATGGATTTCGGCTATACGTATGCTCCTAACCTCATCCATCAGGGGCCATCTGTTATCACTAAAATTTTGTCAGCACGTGGTTACAAGAACTCGGCATCATCAAACAGTGATGAAGTCATTCATGGACTTGAATTAATCTCACAACATTCAAAAAGGGCAAAAAACTATACAAAGTAGTGAAAAATTGAAGAGCGCTTTATAGAAGTTGGGTGCGCACGCACATGCGTGGAACAGGAACGTAGCATGCGCGCATACGTGCATGATGCACGACTATTGGCGCAAAAAGCTGTGCACCTGCTAAACGATGCATTTGTTGAAGTGGTTGGCCTCCCAACCACTTATGGATCAGCTCCAAATCTGATTTGACCCTCAAATCTGAGCTGAATCCGAATGGTGGGCTGGTCAAAGACCTAATAATGCCCTAAATGGCCTCTTTTCACACTACAAAGCAGTTACACAAAATCTCAAAGCAATGCTATAAAAGCCATGAATACACCTCATTTTCTTAAGGAATTTCATGTAATGTTATGCTTCCTATATTGTTTTAGTGACTACATCCTTGACAAGAGCACATTGGCACCATTTCATTGAGCAATCCACCTCTCCATTGAGTGGATTTGCAAGGAGTTCTTTCACCACCATTTTCATTTTTCTTGTTGTAAGGAGAGCAAGCTTGTGAGGGTCCAAGAGCCTTCCCTTGGAGGAAGAAGGGATTCATAGTCCCCTTTCTTCTTGGTGCTTTGATTTCATCAATAGATCAGCCTAAAAACATTGGTGACATGGGTATTTTTGTGTTTGTTATCTCTATGTCCCTATGCTTATGATTTTCTTTTGTATTAGTTTAATTCTTGCTTATAGTTTTGTTTTTCTTTCTCTAACTCTTTCCTCTACAACTTTCATGCTTAGCAGGACCCAACTGGGCATGTAAGCACCTCTTATTTTCTCACCAAGGTGATGAAAAGGGTGCAACACCCATATACCCACCTGAGTATAACAACTCAAAGGAGAGACTTGTGCAAACTATGCAGGGTCAACACCTAGCAAAGCATTGAAAGGTTCTCAAGGTGAATGAGCGCAAGAAGTGCATGAGAGATTTTTCTAAGTCTCAAGCTCAGGAGAAAGAGTATGAAGTGTGTGTCAATGCATAAGTCTTTCAGATCTGATGAAGCTCAAGAAGGATAGCGAGATTTAAGTCTCGAAGGAGAGGATTCTCTTGTTTGAAAGGAAAACGGATGAGATCCATTCGAGAAGAGCCATGGTTGTCACGACTGATGGATTTGGAGAATGAACGTGGGTGTTAACTTCTTGACTCCTTCAGTATTCACAAGTTTGGTGAGATTTGGGTGATCGCCATAAAAGAGACTGACCCTTCGAAGTCCCGGAGCTTGAAGTTAATTTGGGTCATAGATCTGAGGATGCCTTGGAACTATCCCAACCATCAGATCTATGATGTAGTCAACCTCATGTTGACTGCTTCAGGACAACAAAGGTTTGGTAACACCAAAACCCCCCCAAAGGACAAAGTCACGAAGTAATATGGACCATCTATCCTTGGATCCTTCAGGATCCTTCTCATCCATCGATTTTGGGACTCCATTGATAACCCCTCTTAACCATCCAATCATCCGTAGGAGATACCCACGTACAGTACTTTAGAGAAGTCCTACTTCGGGAGAATGGATCGGTCGTAGAGTCGAAACCCTTGAAGGTTGCAGCTATGAAGTAACATGAACCATGGATATAAGGATCCTTTGGAACCCTTCTCGACCATCAAATTGAGCCAAATGAAAATATGGCATCAAGTACTTCGACATAGTCCTACTCTGGGAGGTTTAACCTATGAGCGAAAGAGAATATCATCGAAGCATCGAAGGCCAGAGTGACGTAGCATACTGACGTCACCTAGGGTGATGTGGAATCATCATAGGTGTAACACATGTCACCCTTGTCTTAATCCAAATGTCATTTCTTGGGCCTAGACCCTGGTCATCCCAACGTTGACTAACTCCAGGAGTCATGAGGAGATTTCACCGAAAAACTCCCGAAGGAAAAAATACCAAAGTAATGGGAGCCATAGATCTATGGATCTACATTGGTTTTCCACATCACACTAGACCTCCTAGCCAAAGTGGTTGGTGAGGTGATTGGGACTCTGGGAGTCTGGGACTTCGGGACTCTAGAGGATCTAGGGTGTAGTATTGTAGAGAGACCGAAAGGCCTGAAAGTCAGAGCCATGTGACAATTTTATGGGACTTCTGAATTTTGAGACTACAGGAGGTCTCGTGCATAGACAGAAAAGGGGTGCTCGACACCGAATCACCAAACGTTGAATATTCCTTAAGCGTATGCATTAATGTGGAGGGAGATCAAATGTCATATTATGGATGGTTGGATTTCTGCCATAGATTTAGGAGTGTTGGAAGCTTCGGTATCTTGAAGAACTCGTGATGATACATATGAGATGGACCCACGTGGAAGCATTGTGGCCCTTGAAGAATAAATGATCGAAGAACTTGGGAAGGACATATATTCCTATCTGGAACTTGGTTTTGAGCGTGGGGACAGTGGTGGGAGAGATATAGATGAGCATAACATGATAGTGACCCTGGAAGGGAGGGTTTGATTAATTAAGAAAAAATGAAATTATGATGCCCCACCCCTTAAAAGAGTATTTAGGGGTCGGTGTGTTACAAATTGGTATCAGATCATGGCAACAACACTTGGCCTGCTTGGGCTCATGCACGAGTCACATAAAAATATTATTAGAAAAACTTTAAGGGAAAGGGTGTACTACCCTACCCTATCTAGCAAATCATGATTTAGGCACATGCTTGGATGGGTCGGAGAATAGTCAAAGACTATTTTACCAAGGCTAACATGAGTCCGCTGAGAGTATCATTGTTTTATGGAAGTTATATACATACATTCATTGAAGGATGTAGATTAAAATTCAGTTGGGATTTTACCCAACAATATTGAATAATGCTAGGCTGTGGAATAAGAAGGCCACCGTTTCTTTTGGGGAATGATAACTAATCCACAGGAGTGGGATTAGGCTGATAGGCACTAGTAGCAAGACTTGGACATGAATGAATTGAAAGGATCCGTAGTAGTAATAATTGATGCTTTAATGAAGGATTAAACCTTTTATATGTGTATAATCCCTCATGATTAGAGGAATAATTCTGGTGACCATTATTTGAAAAGGAAGACCATGCACTAAATAAAGACAATAATACCAATTAGATATGAATGATATTAAAGGTGAAAGTGATGCACCTATATGAATATATTCATACAAAAGACACAATATGACTGCCTTGATGAGTGGAATGTGAGGCAAGAATTTTCACTTGCCAAATTTTAATGAATACCATGGATGCATGGTTGAATCCATTCTGAAGAGTCATGAAAGACTTGTTTTGAATGATAGATTGGGGGGAATGTGTTCCATTCCCTTAGGAAAAACTAATATAAATAGATGCAAGAGTAAGGGAGAAAGGATGCTCTATTGTTATGATAAGAGGCAAATGATTATGCCTTTGAAGAGCACAAGAGGATGACTGTGAACAATCTCGAGTTAAATGATTTTAATGAAAGGATGTATGTGAGCTACAAAATACACGTAGGGAAGCTACACATAGGCTTGTGATTATGATTATGGTTAAGTACATCATGGATGTAAGTAACAAAACCAGAATATGTGTGGATACATAATTTAGATGCATGGCAAAGATGCATGTTTATATTCCTTATGGAATATTTGGTAAACAACTGAAGTTAACTCAAGGTTCAGGCTAACACAAATAGTGATGGATATGCAATAAGGAAGTTGCACGTTGGAGGGGTATCCTGTGGAGGAAATGTGTGAGAGCTTAGTTAGAAGGATAGAGTCACAACCTTAATGACTATCAAGAATTAAGCAGTGAGCTACAAGATTATATGTGTGTGTGTGTGTGTGTTGGATTACTGAGAGGGGGGGGAGAATTAGTAATAGAGAAATTTAATCATTTTTCACCATAAAATGCAAGTGTTATATCAATGTAGCATTATCATCCAATAGCTACAGAGTAAATAAAAAATGAACAAATGAGCAATCACACACATACACAATACACCGATGTTTTACGTGGAAACCCAAAGTGGGAAAAAACCACATAATGTTTTTCTTATGTGTCTTTAAGAATTACATTCATTGGAAGCACCAACTTCCTTTGTTTTCTAGCTGCAACTGGAAGGAGGCTCCAACCACGTAGTTTCTCGGGCTACATCCTGAAGGAAGCTCCAACTCCCCAATTCTCTAGCTACAACCAGAAGGAGGATACAACCCCCTATGTTCTCTGAATACAACTAGAAGGTGGATATAACCACCTATCCTTGCCCCGTCTAACCACCCTAATGTATAAGTAGAATGATGGAACCAATGTCACACTATCACTATGACATATATTGCTATAAACCTGTGCCAATCAACCTGCACCAAACAACCTGTACCAATAACCTGAACCATGCATCAACATGTACCTCAACCTGTAATCAACCTGTACCATAAAAAAGTGCATCAACCAAGCACCAACCTATACCAAAAAGCTTGTAGTCAACTTGTACCATAAACAAGTGCATCAACCATGCACCAACCTGTACCTCAACCTGTACCATGAACAAGTGCATCAACCATGCACCAAACCTGTACAAATAAGATGTCACAAAAACCTATCGAAACAACCTATCACAACAACTTGTCTCATCAATATTATCAACCAAATCAAATCTACTCACCAAGATCAATCACCAAGACAACTCTCAAATATGTGCATCAACCAAGTATAACACAACAACTCATAATCATCACCAAGTTCAATATATGCTTCTGATAATATACCAATACAAGTATGCTACATCATCCATAAACCATGTGTCAACAATACCACTAACAAGTGCCTCCAACCATGTACCAAGTATGTACCAATCATGTATCAACTACTCATCAACTATGACTCATCAATATGTACCAACAGCATCAACTATACACCTCATGTATGTGTCAACTCATCAACTACTTGTCTCAACCATGTACCCAACATGTACCTCAACCAAAAGCCCACATCAATTTCATCATCCAAATTTGATTTTTAACTCTATAATAGACCTGGTGTATATGATCACATACCTGTAAACCTTCCTTAACTTTAACAACAAGAGACTAGCATTTTCATCAAACTTTTCTTTAGTCTCACATGACTAGTTTTGGATTAGTCAACAACCCTAACTTGAAATAATCATAACTATGTACCTGTAATGAATAAAGATATGAAAATAGTACATAATGTTCTTCAGTTTGTTTTATACAATTCCTCCAGGTGTCACTACTTGGAACCTCTCAGAAAATTAGTTATAGCAAAAATGACATACCTTGTTGAATTTTGGCTTATTCTAGAGAGAAAACTTATAGAGTGTGAGCCACACATAATATTTTTTGTATGGATATGAAAATTATACATTGAATACTATAGACTGTACTCTAACCAACACATTTTGTCTTACTGAATTTGGATCTATTATTAAAACGTTATGACGTTTTTACCCGAAACACATGTTTTAGACTAGTTTCAGGACTAGCTACAAACCCTATTTTCCACGTAACTCCAAAAATACAATGACCCACAAGATGAAATTCATACCACAACTACTTGGATATGTTTTCTCAATGGCCTAGAAATTTCATGGTCTGAATCATTCTAGAAAAAAAATTATTGCAAAAATGGTGAGATGACCTGTAAATAACATACCTTAGAAAGCATCATCAAGAGAATTTATCCTCCCTTGAATTTCGGCCTTCTTTACTTCACCGTCTCTCTAAAATTCAGCTTGGATATCCTTTGGTTACCTCAGTCACCTATAGATATTCAATATGCTCAAGTATGATTAAAATGAGAGAGCCTTGCCTCTTATTTATACTTTCATGTAGCTTCCTCAAGGGCTTACCTTTTAACTATCTTAACCCACTTTCCTTATTTTAGGGTTAACCAACTTCTAACCACTTGTCCAATTAGTAATTTATCAATTAATTTTATTATTTAAATAATTTATTTTGTATCCAATTTGACTTATAGTACACTCATCACTTCACTTTACCTCAAGGGGTTACCTTCTAACCATCTTAAACCACTTTCCTTATTTTAGAGCTAACCCACTTCTAGCCACTTGTCAACTTAGTAATTTCTCCATTAAATTTATTATTTAAATAATTTATTTTTTATTCAATTTTAATTATAGTACAATCATCACTTCACTTTATTATTTACCTTCTAAAATATCTTAAACCACTTTGACTACTTTGACCTTTTGGGGCTTCAAGCCAACATATGAGGGTCCTCCAAATTCATAAGGCCATAACTATCAAACCGTGAGGAGTTATGTGACGTTCCACATACCACCCGAAATGGAATGAAATGTACTATCCATATATAATAGTCTTACCTAAAAATATATCAAAACTAATACCATTATACATCAAATAAACTTCGGTCCATTACCCAAACCTGGGTTCTCCAACTTCACATGGCCATAAATCTCTAACCACGAGGAGTTATGTGATGTTCCACATACCACTAGAAATTTCATGACAAGTAATACCCATCTAGAATAGTCTTACCTTCGTATATATTAAAACTCATACCATTATACATCAAACAAACTTGGGTCCATTACCCAAACCTTTGTGCTACTGAACTTTCTCCAAGGGTTGAAATCAATCTACAATATCACTCTCCAATGGTTCACATCAATGACAACCAACAATACATACCAATTGTCCATCAACCTAAGCCAAATATCTGATAAGCTCCCCCTTTGGCATTGATGGCAACATCAACATTGATGGAAATACTTAGTCATGATAACATTCATGCTTATACTCCTCATCAATGTTTCTATCTCTCCCCCTTTGACATCAATGGGTATCTTTAAATTCAGAGTTTCTCCCCCTCACTGAGTTGTCTTTGGGGATACTCCCCTTGAATGAACTCTTCCTGAAATTGATCTCCCAAACTGAATTGTCCTATTTATGGTGCTTCCTCATGTACATCTAAGAAATATAAGATAAGAATTCAAAAGAATTCATTTTGGAGTAGAAATAACTCTGAGTCTCTGGCAATGATACTCAAAGGCTTCATGTGGAAGCAGTTCTGTAAAGTTGTCTTCCACTTGTTCTTTTGTGCCCAGATATTCAACTCTGATGTTCTTTTCTACAGCCTATTTCCATGTTGTTGGGAAATAATACCCTACGGACTAACAAGCTAGGGCTAAACTTGCATGCAAATCATGACCCTAAAGAAATCACTTTTAACCTATCACCCCAGAACTCAAACCCCCTTTTCACACACAAGCATGGAAAAGACCTACTAACCTTTTTACTGATGTTTGGTGTAGATCCTCTGTTGCGCTTTGTCCGCTTGCTTTCGCTGCTCCTTCCAAAGACAATCCTGCAACCAAGACAAAACACTACACATGCTTGCTATTTTTCTACTTGAGGGTTAGAGATTAATCATAAATTAAATAAAACATATATAACTCGTGCATTGGGATGGGAAAAGTATTCTTTTATTAATCTCAAGATAAATCAACTTACAATAATAATAGAGACCAGCCACCATTCCTCGATCCTGATCCTGGGCTCCTCCTCTTCTTTGTCCTCCAACTTCTTTTCTTGAATTCTCCTTAGGCTTGAGGAAAGGCTAAAGGGTTGGGACAAACGGATTCAGCAATTGGGCAGATTTTCTTTGCTATAATTTTCCTCCTCCAAATAGTACCCCTACCCCTTCTTTTATAGGCTAGAAGGAGATAGGGTTTTGGACGAACTCTCGGCCATGCATGGATGGGAGTTTCAGTTAACTGACCCATAGCTTTTTGTTCCATCGGAAACTTTCCTATTTTTTTTCTTTGTTAGGTAAACACAGGCTGTAGTAGGCTTGCCAGCGTTCCAACGCGTGAAGTAGTAGGCCTACCAGCGTTCCAACGCATGCAGTAGAGGGTTAGTGCACGTGCCACTTGATTTAAGAGGATTTTTAAGAATTTATTCAGCATGTCTTTGGAAAGGAAGAGATATGAGTTGGCCTGATGCCAGGTAAGCATGTGTGGTGCAATTTAGGGTTATAACATTCCATAGAAAGTGATACTTGATTGGAATGTGCTTCATCTTGGAGTGCATCACCGGGTTATTTGAGATACTGATGGCACTTGTATTATCACAATAGATTTGAATGGGATCATCATACTCAACCTGTATATCTGTCAGAGTTTGTTTCATCCATAGAACCTGTGTACAACATGTTGTTGCTACAATATACTCTGCCTCGGTTGTAGATAAAGATATCGATGATTGTTTATTTCTTAACCATGATACTAAACACTCACCCAAGTAGAACGTTGCTCCATTGGTGCTTCATCGGTCATCAATCAACCTACCCAATCTGCATCTATGTAGGAAATAAGTGATAGATCCTTTCCTTTTGGATACCATAATCCAAACTCTTTTGTTCCTTTGAGATATATGAAAATCCTTTTCACTGCTAATACATGTGATTCATTTGGTTCTTCTTGAAATCATGCCACATGCCCAACTGCCTCCATTACATCTGGTATGGATGTTGTCACATATAGTAAGCTACCAATCATTGACCTATATTGCCTCTGGTCTGTAGACTTTGAATCATCATCTTTTATCAACTTGCAACTAGTTTGCATAGGAGTGGTAACTAGTTTGCAATCTTCCATTCCGAACCTCTTTAACATTTCTCTGATATACCGTGTTTGAGAAATAAAAATTCCTTGTTTTCTTTGACATATCTAAAGACCCAAAAAGAAGGATAGTTTTCCAAATAATGACATTTCAAATTCATTTTGCATATCCTTTGCAAATTTCTTGATGTAGAGGTTGTTTCCTGTGCTTCCTTTCCATAGTTCATAGGGAGTTTTGTCATTGTTGTTTCTAAGCATTACTATGTTTTGAATGTGAACTATTGTATGCACTACATGTGTCCAAAAAATATCTGTCAATTTGGAATCCATTAGCATTGTTCAAGCCATT
>ML784578.1:642172-656376 GCA_009831015.1 Picea engelmannii | reverse complement strand
AAAACGTGGCAAGAGCGACGTTAACGTGGCAATTGCGACATACATCTTCACAAACGTGGCAAGAGCGACGTTAACGTCGCAAGAGCGACGTTCCAGTGGAAAACGTGGCAAGAGCGACGTTCCAGTGGAAAACGTGGCAAGAGCGACGTTCCAGTGGAAAACGTGGCAATAGCGACGTTAACGTGGCAAGACCGATGTTAACGTCGCAAGAGCGACGTTATCGGGCAACATGATTTTTTTTTTTTATAAATTTCCTCTATTTTGCGACAATATGGACAATTTTGTCCATAACGCCGCAAATAAAACGTCGGAATTTTTACAATATGTAGTAGTGTGGGTATGTAGAGGACCATTGGATCCACTAGCATCACGTCATGCAGAGGTAAGGACAAAGTGTGAAGTTGTACACTACCAAATTCAAGAAAATGGTAATGATGTTAGGTATATCTCCCAAGAACCCATACATACTACTCAAGTATATAGGGGGTATACAGACTCATCTACAGAATCAAGTGATGCTCTTCAAAAATAGGACTATACATGAGGCCTATGTACAAGAACACTACACGGATAAAATAGGCCATCAAAAAGGACAACCAAGTGTTTCTAAAGACAAAGATCACCAAGATGATTCCAAAGAGGGGAATATGTGGAAAAGAAAGGAAGGACAATGAAAACCACTGTGCATTAATGTAATGATCCAAAAACCACTACAACCATTGTAATATCAATGGTCACACTAAAGATAAGTGTTGAAATCTATATCCATAAATGAATCCCAATATCTATAAGAAGGATGACAATGAGAATAACATAATAAGCATGGATTCACACAACCTGGTAAAGAAAAACTTGGATTTGGATGAGAATATTGCCTACAATTCATTGTAGAATGATGTTAAACTAAGTAGACTTCATCATAATGAAGAAAAGGAGATTAAAAAGCTATTCCATATTAATATCTAGGTAAAAAAGAATAAGGTGGATGTTTTTTTCAATAATTATTCAGAGGAAAGCCTCATAGTGGACAATCTAGTCAACAATATTGGATTGGAAGCACATGACCATCCTATCCCATATCCATTGCGATGGGTAAATAAGGATGTAGATCTCAAGGTCACTAAATAGTGGAATATCAAATTTAATGTAGGTGTGTATTTTATTGATGAAGTGGAGGTAGATGTAGTAGCCCTTCGTGTATGTTTTTTAGTTTTTGGAAGCCCCTAGATGTATATGAGGGATGCAATATTCATGAGGAGAGATAATTAATATCACGTGATCAAGGATCGAATGCCTTTCATCATCAATACACATAATGGTAACTCAAATATATCTCTGGTAAGTGCTAACCAAGACAAAACATTTATCAGTTCTAGTAGAAATTTTGTATTTATTTTCTTAAGAGAGAATTAGGCAGGGGGGAAATCGGTAAGATTCAAGGAATCCCTAGTGGGATGTACCAAAAAGTAGAAACAAAAATTGCAGGATTCATTGTAAACATATATTGGAGTGTTATGAGATCCTAAATGGATACCACATAAGAGAGAATTGGATCATGATATATATTAGTTGCATGACTAGAGATTAGCAAAAATTCAGTTATATAGACAGTATTTCTTAGAAGCAGATGAAGTGAAGAAACTTTTTTGGCAACTGCTAGAGTAGGGAGTAATTTTATAAATAAATTCACCTTGTGGGTCATATATCATTATAGTACCCAAGATGAATGGGATATCGTGAATGTGTATCAACTACAAATCTCTAAACAAGATCACCCTGAAGAATCAATACACTCTACCTAGGATCAATGATTTTTTAGATCAATTGCAGCATGCTAAGTAATTCACCAAGATGAATCTCAAATAAAGATACCACCAAGTATGATTCAAATAACAAGAAACTTAGAAGACCACCTTCAATACAAGGAAAGGTACACATGAATGGTTGGTAATGCCTTCTTATTTATGTAATGCACTAACTACAATTATGCATTTGATGACTGATGTATTGCATTCCTATCTAGATTCATTTGTAATAGTGTATTTAGATTACATGTTGGTTTATAGATATACTTGGGAAGAGCACATCTCAAATATCATGTAGGTGTTAAATGATTTGAAACAGAATCAACTACTGGATAAATTTAAGAAATGTGTTTTTTCTTGGTAGTCATTGGTCTATTTAGGGTATGTGATTGGTGGAGTGGAAATCAAGATAGATCCCACAAAGATGGAGGAAAACATCAAGTGGCTATTTCCTACTAATTTCACTAAATATAGTATCTTTCTGGCATAAATGCAATACCTATGTAAGTTCATAGCATCATTCTCGATGGTAGCTATGCTACTCCATGCCATAACAAATAGTGGTAAGATTTTTCAGTGGGGAAAGAATTAGTAGAAATGTTTTGATGAGATAAAATGGAATATCAGTAAATCATTGTTTTTTCATTACTTAACTTGTATAATCATTTCAACGTGGAGACAGATGCAAGTTGATATGCTATGGGAGTCGCATTGATGAAAGAAAGTAAGTCGATATGATATTATGATTAAATGTTTCGTGGGAGAGTATTGAACTACATTACATATGATACAAAACTGTATGCCTTGGTTCAAGCTAGTAATAAGTGGGACAACTATCTAATGGTAAAGGAAACCATTATCCACCTTGATCACTAGCCATTGTAGTATTTGCAAACCTAGATTAAGCTTCAACAAACTAGACACTACAAGTGTATTGGGTTTTTGCAATAGTTTCATTTAACCATAAAATATATGAAGGGAAGCACTAAAAAGTTGGTAGACATGCTTTCAATGCCACCCGCATCCAATATTACAGCTTTAGGAACTCCCATGAACATGGATCCTTTTACTCGTGGTGCATACAAAGAGGCATACATGGAAGATGATTTCTTTAAATAGGTCTTTCAACAACTACATGGATGAATTCATGTAGAAGAAGGTGATATTAAGGATAACTATAATCTCTTGAATGGGTTCCTCTCTAAGAAAGTCAAGATTTGTGTTCATAAAGGTGAAATATTGAAACTTATCAAAGAGGCTCAGACCAACAAGGTAGTAGGAAATTTTGGTGTTCAGAAGAAAATTTCCATCCTAAAAAAGGTATTTGTATTGACACATAATGAAAGAATATGTAGTTCATTATATTAGAGGATGCATACTTTATAGTACCAATAATCCTAGTAATAGAAAAAAAGATTCATATCATCCCTTACCTATACAAACTTAACCCTAGGATATCATCTCCATGGATTTTGTGGGTGGTTTTCCAACAAGAAAGGGACATGACTATCTATTTGTGGTATTTTATAGGTTCAATAAGATGTGCATTCTTACCTTGTAAAAAGAGAATCAAAGGACAAGAAGCAAAAATCATGTTGTTTGAATAGTTCTAGGTGCACTTTGGCATACCGAGGACCATTATCTCTTATAGGGTTACAATATTTCTCACTTCCTTTTGTACTACACTCTAGGATAATATGAAGAATAATTTAAAGAGATATACAACTTTCCATCCATAGATATATGCTAGACAAAAGTAGTCACTAGTACATTGGTTCAACTTTTGAGGGGTTACAATAAGAAGAATCTAAAGATATGGGATTAAAATTTGATCTATATTCAACACTCTTATAACAAACGGGTCTGTACTTCCATCGATAAGTCCCCTTTTGAAACTTTTTTTGGGTATTTGCTTCCTTTTCTCTTGGATGTTGTATATAGACAAGAATGAGGAGTGAGGGAAGACATCATAGGAGAAGCATTGAAAGAGGAGAAATTCGTTGAAAAGATTAACAAAGTCCATTTTTAGGTACAAGAGACATTAAAGAAGTCATGATAAAAGTACAAGGCCCAACATGATTATCATATAACTAAGAAAATATTCAAGGTGGGGGGTTGAATTTTGTTGCATCTAAATAAAGAAATCTTACAGAGTCTTGACAAGAAGATCAAGGCTATGTAGTATGGTCATTTTGAAGTATTGAATAATATGGGTGATTATGCCAATAGGCTCATTCTACCCCCATATATGTGCATTTTATTAGTAGTGGATGTGGAAAATTTGAAACTCTATGATCCTTCCATGTTGGATTATGAAATTAAGGAGAAATTCCTACCTACCATAGAGGACTTAGCACAAAAGTATTAGGTATAGTTGGTACAATATAAAGTTTTGGAGAAGAAGTATAGAACTACCAAATAGGGATGGCATGACCTATGGAACATTGGGTTGAAAATACAATTTCCAAGCAAGGAAAAATGGTACTCCATGGAGAAGGTAGATACAACAATTCCTCAGCACATTCAATAAAATATGTTTGGGACCAAAATCCTTCCTAAATGGGGAGGTATGATATGGAATGGATCATTATATAACTTTTAATATATATTGGTACTTTCTAAGTGGAAAAATTAGAGGAATTGGCTTGCAACACCCATTTTAATGGAAAGTCTCAATTTGGATATTTGGTGTATAGAACATTCCAAAGCCAGTTTGAGGAATCAAATGACACTTTTTTGGTTTAAAATTTATGAGCATAGATATTATCCCCTCAATGTTGTTCTACACACTCATATATTTCTAAAAATTTTAAAATCACCTCAATCCAGGTTCATACACAAGAATTATGCTTCCTAGAAGTTGGCCTACCCTATTGAATACCGTGGTACCAAGTGGATGCTACATCAACCCCAATTAATCACAAATATGGGTCTATTTATGAGGGGAATTTAAAAAATATCATTTAGGGTCCAAAAAAATAAAATCAATTGAGGCTTGAGGCATGCAAAAAATGTAACCCTAACCCTAGATCGTTATGTTAAATAATAGGATTCCATGAAGAGAAGGGGTTCCATTATTTTATAATTTCACTTGTTCCATAGTTGAGAATAAAATCTAAGACTGATATTTAAGAGCAAAAAAGAGGAGGTAGAATATTCTGTAGTATCCACTCAAGCCACAATGTCAAATGCAATTCCATAGAGAGTGCACATTTCTTTGTACTCACATTATATAAGTAGTTTGGTTTTCTCACGTATTGGGTTTCCCAAATCACATCTTATGTTCATTTGTGTGGATGGTGTGTTCATTTTCTTGTTCTTTCATTTTTTATTTTTTTTTAGTTATTTCATAAATTTGATCATTAAGGTGGTTCTTATGAATTGTAAATCTAAAGAAATAAATTGCATAGTAAAAAAAAATAGAATATGATGAGATATATTGTGACGGACTATTCCAATGGATTATACAAAAATTAAATTCCCAGTCAGATACCTTCATTTCGTTACTCAAATATACAGGAAAAATGTAGGGGGGGATGATATACTCACAGATCCATAGCCTAGCAATACATTTGAAGGATTATCCATAAATGAATGAAGATAAATGATTTATTGTGGCAAAAAACCAACTAGAAGGTGTGGCATAAGCCTAGTGGAAATATCACACTAAACATACATCAATGAACATTGATCTTAATGAAGACACGACAAATAGACCAAATTCCAAGTGCATCACACCATGGGATGCTTTCTAGGTTTCCCCAACATATAATTTTTACCCTTCTATCTATCTACAAAACTTTATGTGTAGATGGTTACAGTTGAAACAAGACTTAATAAAAAACATCAATAAATATATTGATTTTTACTAAAAGCTCTAGATCCAAATCTAGACAATACATTCTAAAGAGGCAATAATTCTTAAATTTATTTCTGGTTCGTTAGTGAATCCTTGACATGAAGTATCTTTTTTTGAGAGAAACGATTTATATCAAGCCTTACTCTATGCCTTCACCATGGAATATAAACTTGATAAATTCAATTATCTTCATGTTTCTCACTCTAACTCCATGGACTCCTTTCAATAATATACTACCACCACCCTCCCCCAACTATAACATTAAACCTCACCCTAAACATACATGTATTCCTAATGATCCTTTTATGACCTCATAACTAGTGCCATTACCACAAATACCACTCAAATGACACTTCCAATTTCCATGCCTTGCAATGCCAAATCTACCCAAAAAATATATCTACAATGGTGAGCAAGTACAAAAGAAATTTGAATTTGTACGTTATTTTACCAATCAAATTCCATATCCTAACCCCTCATCTTAACAAAAAACAATCACCCTCCCCAACCCTAATAAAAAAAAACCTTCCTTAATCTTAATGATGAATGGACATTATTTAAATCTCCTTTTCACTCACAGTTTCCAAGTGAAACAACAAATAGCCACAATCATCCTTGATAATGATAACTATAAAATATTATATCCCAAGACTTTGTAAATCATCTTTATCTCCCAACCAAACCTCACCCATCTCCTTATCATCTTAGTTGGGTACCCAATATGGCCCTTGTATTTTGGTTTAAAAATGTTACTAATGTTTACCATAAGACCTTTTCAACACACTAGTGAATGTAATGTATCACTCATTGAATATTCCAAATTAATATTGGGAATCCCAAATTAAAAATGGAATATACAAAACATTCAATATTCATT
This sequence comes from Picea engelmannii, assembly GCA_009831015.1. Classification (NCBI taxonomy): domain Eukaryota; kingdom Viridiplantae; phylum Streptophyta; class Pinopsida; order Pinales; family Pinaceae; genus Picea; species Picea engelmannii. Next base: position 649,835 of record ML784578.1, on the reverse strand, counting down.
TGACATCATCCTACAAGTTAGATGGTTATCTAAAATCATGGATTAGAGTTAGATAGTTTAGTTGGCACTTGGCATCCAAGTCTATGGATTATACTTCCAATAAACCTATACAATTGTCACACTCTACTTAATAATTTTAATTGAGGGAACATTCAACACATAAAGTTTAACATCCCTTATGGTACCCTCTTAAGGTATTTTTCCTTATGTTTATCATACTTCAACATCCATATGATCTTAGATTACATGAATGAAATCCCAGGTTCAATACAATCGAAGACATAACATCTGGTATAGTTGTGTAGACTTCTCTATATCCCCCAAAAACAACATCTTATACACATATATGGAAGATTAATCACCACTTAATTATACACATTCCATCGGTGCATTTATCATCCTACCCAACTATGGATTAGATTCTCTCACATGACCACTTCATCTATCTAGTATGGCATGGCACATGGTCATATGTACCTTTGGATATCTCTCCATATAGACATAAGATAGGGCTTCCAACAAAATATTTTCACATTAGGTTCTATATCATCCCAACATCACCAGACATAAACAATGTTCAATGCACAAACCCTCCAAATTATAGACATTTAGTTTTAGGACTAGCATTAATATCCTACCACACCATCTCTAGTTTCATAGTTTCATACAAACACTTAAAATTAAGGGATGTTGTTTCTAGTATTTATCGTCTTAGAGATGCACTCTTATCTCAGATTCACACTACTCCATTTGTACTTTTCATTTTTTAAGATGCCACCAATGCATCATGGGGCCTCATAGAGTTGCTTGAACCTACTTAGGAATAAAAGGAAACAACGACTTGTCTTGTAGAATTCTTCAGTATTCATCAATTACTAAGGATACAATCCACATCAACCCTCTTTTTTATCTCTAGTTCAATTTATCTCAATATTTGACTTCCTAGATGGATTGTAGTTCTTCATACATTTTATGTACAACTCTGGTCTTTCCTCTTTGCATATGTAGCATCATTTTTTAGCACAACACTTGCACATTGTTATAGTAGTGAATTACTAAAGGGTAGATCCACATGATAGTAGTGACACCAACCACTTAGTTTTCCACCCTAACACCATTCTCTAGGAAGATATGCATCTTCTTCTTATACAACCACACTCAAATTTACTAGATATGTCTCATAGCATTCTATTTTAGCCTAGGTATTGACATGCCTAAATCGAGAGGAAAGCTAGGAATGTTTCAAGTAAACCGAGAGAAATTGATGTGCAATGTGATGATGTACTCACCATGATGAATACTTCACTAGTAACAAAACCCAAGGAAGACACCTTATAGATAGAAAGTAGACCTTGAGGGATATTTTCTATCTTTCTAACAACATATGGGGTTTGTTAGTTCCATATTGTAGCCTTCAAGTTGCATGCATTATGTTATTCACATTTTATTTCCATCCTCAGGTCACATGCATCTATTTTATTATTTTCTTTCAATTAGTAGTTAGCTTGAGTGGACCCACTGTAAAACTATAAAATTCCTTTGGCCAAATGAATAAATTTAGGAATATATTTTGATCAGGGATGATTTTAAGGATGGAAATTTATTTTAAAATATAGAAACCTTGGCGAATCTTACTAATCCTTCATATGCCAACTATAAATGTTTGGCGATATTTTTGTAAAAATATCCAAATTTCTAAGGATTTTATATAGTTTTTATAAAATTTTGGCGATTTTTAAGGTAAAATGATTTTATTCTATAGAACTTGGGTGAATCATTTTTAAAATAACGAATCTCGTTTTTGGAAAAACCATGTAAAATTAGCCCATGAGCGAATTTTAGCCCCTAAAATCATCTATGATTTTGATCTCTCTTATGTTTTTTTAGTTTTACTCTTTGAATTTTTGGGAGTTATTGTAATATTTAACAAAGAGATTATTGACTCCAAATAATATTGCAATAATGTTAAAAATAAAATGTTCTTATTAGATAGATGAGTTAATATACAAACGCATTATTCTATGATGTTAGAATAAACATGTATGCTACCATTATAAGGAGAATCATTATTCGAACTTAAGACATATTTTCTCAAAATAAATCATATGGACACTAATAGGTTACAATTACAGACAAACATTGCACGTCAATATAAGTGTTTCTATCATGATGGGATGAAATAGATTAAAAATAGTGAATTGGAGAAGAATATTTGAGGAATTAATCATCACCCATTTGCAAATTGGCACAGATAAAGCTAATATATAATCCTTGGCAAAAGCCTCATTGGAAAATGAGATTCTATCAATTCCAAGTCTACCAAATAGTTACTTAGAGAGAACAACAGTGTGTCCAAGAGAAAATGTCTATGCATTGAATACGGATTATTTGTCAATGAGAAGTCTACCAAATGATTACTTATAAAGAACAACAATATATCTGGGATGTCCTCCCCAAAATAAACATCTTCTGTTGGACTTTATCTCACGGGAATATCCTTACTGGGGAGAATTTGAGCAAAGAGACATTCACGGCCCCTCCATGTGCATTTTGTCTTGTTCTACTAATGAATCCTCTCCTGACCTTTTTCTGGAATGTAATTTATTCAGGTCAATACAAAAAGTTGTATTGTAGGGGATCAATCATAGAGTTAGATGCATGAACTCCATGGGTTACCTTCTTGGTCATTGGAAATCCCAATACCTAGACTGTTCCTTCTAAACCAAGCCCATTTTTAAAAGGGTTCTAAACTCCCTCCCCAAGTTCATCTACTGGAAGACTTGGTAAGCAAGTAATTAAGCCATGTTCAAGGGAGAAAATCCCCTTCTTGTAAAGGTTACCATTGAATAGCATAGTTATGTTGTATTAATATTCTATCACTTGCCATCTTAATATCTCCCTTCCGTAGACTCTGGAATGTTTGGAGGAATGTGTTTTCTTCAGTTTTCCTTGTCGGCCTCTTCTTCAGTTTATTTTTGTCCCATAACACAATGGAAGCTTTATCTCTCTCCCTTTGAATTTCAACGATGGAAACAATCCAAAAATTACTACAATTTGTTCTCTTATGGTGCATCTAAGAGAAACCATGGGATGGCAAGATTGGTTGGGGTTCTTTTTGGCCATCAAGGATATAAGGAAATTGCATTATATTGGAGTTTGGGACATGCATCCAACAATCAAATGGAGGCATATGCTTTATTGCAAGGGTTATTATTGGTGGAGCTCAATATGTGTGTCATCTCATCATCTTGGGGGATTCTAAAAAGACCAGCAATAATTTTATATTGGGATCATCTCCATGTGAGTTTTGGTTATGCTCCATTAGTCAAAGAATCCATACAACTCTTTAGGCTATTCCTCAAGTGGAATTTTCCCACATTTATTGAGAGAACAATGGGACAGTAAACCATCAAGAAAATTTTTCCACTACTCTAAAAATGGGGTATATAGTGATAAACTATCATGGTTCCTTAAATCCTATTACATAATGTTTCTTGTCCATCATTATATTTCAAGGAGCATTCAAGTGGAAAAAACAAAAATTGAAGTCCTTCAAGATCGTCCTTTTGTAATGCAGTCCCCATCTGGTTCTAGGAAGTTTGACGTCACATATTATCCCTTGGCTGAGTTTTAAGTTCTATGTTTGAATTCCACTGCTTCTAGGGATGACATGGAGAATAGATACAAAAGGGGTCCCCCCTCTTCAAGGAAAGTTAAATGAATTGTTTTTCCTTTTTGTCCTAGAAGTTTTCATCCAAATATATTATATTAAGTATTTCATTGTAAATTTTCTTGTCATGCACTTTATGTACTTCATTGTAATTTGGTTTAGATGTATATATAATACTTCTAAGAAAATAAATGGTATCATCTAGTATCCTTTCTTTTTGTAACCCTCACTGTGTACCTTTTCTGTACTTTTTTCTAATACAAATTCCAATAGTTCTTATGAAAAAAAATGTTCAAGAGAAAATGTCTATGCATAAAAGATATAAAAATTGTCAATTCAAGTTATGTCAGCATCATATAGTAATTGAAATAGGGAGATGCGAGATTATAAACATATAAGAAAATCCTTGCTCAATTTAAAAATGTACAAGAATGGAAGATCATGTGCATATAATGATGCATCTTCCTATGCATGTGTTGATTTTCTTGGATTCAACACTTGGTATTCTCTAATACCATGTTGAAATTTCTCCTACTCAACACCCGAATGCTAATTCCAAATAAATCACTTATTGAATTAAATAATAGTTGAGTAATCAACTAAACATGAAGTGGAAGCATAAACAAGGAAATAAGATCAAGTACACATGAACATCGATATTTTTGGGTAGATACCACTAGAAAAACCCTGTAGGGAAAACTAGTGTTGAGAATGATTTTATTATGCTAAAACTAGTGCTGAGAATGATTTTATTATGATAAAATCAGAGCTGTTGGAATAGTGATAATGGCCAACTGAGAGAAATACAACTTTAGACAAACTTGGCAAAGTATGACATATTGTACGAACAACAACTCCATGCTTTTCGATGTGTATGTGAATTTTCTTCAGCAAACCCACATAAATGTATGTAAAACCTATATGGAAAACTTTGTACAACATGAAACTCTCGTGTGGCTTCCTTTTACTGAAACCCACCTATGTGATCCTCTATTCTCTCTTATACTTGACCTGATCTATATATGTAAGTACTTCTCCACCTATCCAAGATGTCCTTGAATCATAGTCCTTCATGATATAGCCATCATTTTTTCTCAAGTGTCTTTATCCTTCTCCTAGAATTTCTTTTATAATCGCGGGTTATATCTCCAAAGTGATTGAATGTTGAGATTACTTCTCATATCACTTGAGATTTATATGCTAATTAATTTTATCACTTTCTTTAAATAAATCAATTAAATAATTACATAATTAATTAATAAAAGAAATTTAATTTAATAATTCCTTTAATCAAAGTAAATTCAAGAGTAGAAGTTTTTTTATGATTTCCATGCATCTAGACACATAGACCTATGCAGAAATATCTATCTGATGATACCACTAGTATCAACACTCCTTATTAGCGAGTAAGGTGTTCTATGCCACTCCAAGCATGTCTCTGAAGAACACAAACTTCCCTTTCACCAAGTATTTGGTCAGAATATTTTCAACCTACTCATCTGTGGAATTATACTAAAGCTTCACTACTCCCTTTTGTATCTTATCTCAAATGAAGTGGTATGTGATCTCTATATGCTTAGACCTGTCATGGAATACTATATTCTCTGAGAGATTGATACAACTATGATTATGACAGTATATCACTTTAGGCTCCAAATTATGGTCAAATAGTCCTATAATCAATTTTTGAAGCCAAATGTATTCATATCTAGCAATAATAATTTTCATATAATCTGTCTCTATTGAACTAAGTTGTATATAAGTTTGCTTCCTATTGAACCAAGTAATCACTGTTGATCCCAACCTGAAGCAACACCCTGAGGTGCTCTTTCCGTCTACTGGACTCCCTACCCAATATGAGTCTGTGTATCCCTACAAATCCACTACATCTTCTCCAGGATAACTCAATCCATAATCTAATGTACCTCTAATTTACATGAGCACTTGTTTCAATTCTACCCAATGCACCTTCCCTGGATCCACCATGAACTGAATCAAAGTATTCGCAACAAAACAAATATATAGCCTGGTATTGACTAAATACATCAAGGACCCTATTATGTGCATGTATATCCTAGGATCCACCAACTCTAAATATGAAGTCACCACCTTATTCATATTGGTAATCATAGGTATATCCATCAATTTACAGTCCTCCATCATGAATCTCCTTAATGTCTCTACTACATACTTCCCTTTTCCAAGGACGATCTCTCTAGGTACATGCCATACCTCTAATCCCAAGAAATAATGCATCAAGATGATGTCCTTCATCTAAAACTCACTAGTTGTTGGCCCTCGACCAAGTATTGGAGAACCTTGGTCATGTTTGACCATTTTTGGGACTTCGACAGGCTGGTTGAAGACGAAATGCCAGGCAAAGTGGAGATCGCAGGATGTCGCCCCCTTTCGTGGTATTTTTGGGTTTAGGCTTTATGTAACGTGTATGGGATGTCAGCCCATGGGTTTACCCATGTTTAGGCCCCATTTGTAATGTATAAATATATATCTAGGCAATGTAAGAAGCAAAGACCTAGTAGAATCGACGTATTGCGGAGCTAGAGGCTTTGCGTTGTGACCTAACTCGGGAAGGAGGATCTAGTGAAGTGTGCATAGATCTCCTTTCCTATGTAGAGTTGGTTTTGTGGCTCTGTGCATGTAAGAGGATTGAAAGAAGATAATAAAGAAGATGAAGAATTGGTGGACGTAGCCCCATGTTGGGGGTGAACCACGTATATCCTGTTTTGTGAGTGCTTTGTGTAATTAATGTGATTTATTCTTAGTGTTGAATATTTATGTATGTTAGGTGCATCTGATATAGTATATTAGTTCTTAATGACTTGGATGAATTCTAGATTTGTTGATGTTATGTGCTAAATGGTCAGATATGCTTAGATCTTGTTGAATACTACGCTTTTTGGTAATTAGGGTTTTACCTACGATCTGAATAAAGGGTAAGGACTAGTGAATGTTAAATGCTAAGTTCTTTGTTAAAGCATTGAGATCACAGATCTGTGTCCCAGCTAGGTTGCAGACACTTGAATCCCGCAACCCCCCCTGCCTCTACCTCGGGTGAGACTTCATATGCTTCGCAGGTGTTTCTGAAAGGGTCAGTAGTTAGGGTTTTGTTGGTGCATTGTTGAAGTGTTAAACCCTGGGTCTGCCCCTGTGCCAACAAATGGTTATGTTGTCGTGACCTGAAACTGTGATTTCTAGGAACTGAGGTAAAGAGAAATCTTTGTGCGTAGATATGTTGTTGTAGTGTGCAGTACTCTACTTGACTTGTGAAGCTCTGTGCTAAGAAGGGAATCAGATCTGAAGAAAAGAGGTAAGATATTAAGGCTTTGTTCTCTGATAAAGGTAAGATAAGTGGAAATTTTCATTTTGAAAGAATGGATCTAAGTATATTTGATAAATTTTGTCCTAGTCTGAAAACTGGGGCACATATAGAAGAAATAAGATCTGATATGAATAGATCTGATAAAAATAGTGAAAGATATGTTATCCCTATGCATAGAAAGAATTTTTGGACTAACAAGTGGATGCAGGATCCTAGAAATAATTTTTTGTAGGTCTATCACTATGATCCCAATGTGCAGTACAAGAAAGGTTGGGGATCATTTAAGAGAAAGAGAGGATTAACACTATGTTATAATTGTAGAAGACCATGACATATTGCTAAGGAATCTGTAGTGTACCTATTTGCTCTGATACCAATTTGTAGTGTACCCTTACACTACCCAGGTTCACCCAATTTGTAGTGTACCCTTACACTACCCAGGTTCACCCAACTTCTCAAATCATCATTCATTACATGGATGTAAAAACAAATGCATTTAACCAGAATTAGGCACATAAAACTCAGAGTAAGATATATGGATACTTCTATAATTAAATATTCCATAGCATTCGTCATTAATTCATTGACACAGCGGAAAACATGATACAAAACAGCAGAGTCATGTCAAATGTATTAAAACATAGTTCAGATTA
>ML784578.1:609542-641453 GCA_009831015.1 Picea engelmannii | reverse complement strand
GTATTTATATTTTATTAGTTGACCTGCATATATACAAGTATATCACAGGCTCCTGGCCTTCAACACTTAGGCTCCCTAGCCTAACAAAACTCATAAGCCTACAGCTTATACAAAACTTGGCTCACCAGCCTATAGAACATATTTACAATCTCTTTCAGAGCATGGTTTACATCGGGGCTCGGCCTTGGGGACACTATAGAATCCCCTGGTAGAAGTCTTATTTTCCTTTGTTGTAAAGCTATTGGACATGAATTTTTAGATTTCCCAATAATTATTGTTAAAGTTGAGAAGATGAACATGAGACAAGAAGACCATAAGGAAGGTAAAGCGACTAGGCATATGCTAAAGAACCAGAAAGGATAAGAGGCTATATTATTACAGATGAAAGAAACACTGAATGATCATAGAGACATCAATTTATCATAGATTTTAAAAGAGAAAGAGTGCATAGAAACAAGAATAGGAGACTTTGACATAGACTATGTATTGGATGCAGAAACACAGGTGAACATTATGACAGAAAGTACTTGGGAAATCTTAGGAAAGATTGTTATGATTCATTCATTGGGAGGAATAGGATTGTTTAAAGTAAAGATGATAACCCTATGTGGAAGACTTTCCCATGTACCTATGGTTTCTCATGGAATATCAACAAAAGAAGAATTTTAGGTCCTTAAGTTTGTTGAGAATAATGCTCCCTTTGCACTTTTGTTAGGAAATACTTGGATTTAGAGAGATCATATCCGAAGGAGAGAAGAAGAGGAAGCTATAGAACAAAAAAAGTAAGAATTAAGGGATTTCATGGCTAAGAGAATAACATGCTTAATAAAATAACAAGAGGGAAAGTCGAAGCAACTAAAAACCAAATACTTAGTTGTCGAAGTTGAAAGAACACAAGAAGTCTTAAAGAACCTATCCATGCAGGAGAGTAGAGAACCTACTCCAGAAACAATAAGAGAAGAAGTATTATCCTTGAACCTTGGGAAAGATCCTCAACAATGCTAAGTTACTATGCTAACAAAGGATAAGAACAAGAATGGAAAAAGGAATCCAGAGACGCAGATCATAGGAAAGAAAGATAGAAATCTCAGTAAGAAGAAAGCAAAGCTGGAAAAATTGTAGGAGGTTCCAGAGAGGACTTTGTAGAATGAAGTCTTGTAGAACTTCAACGTCGTCGGAATAGTAGAACAACACTGACTGGCACTTCTCCATGATGAAGAAATATGACCGTTGGAGGTGTCCCGACCATTAGAATGATGCTCCAGAATGGCTAGAAATGCAATTATTTCCAAAACGTTCGCCATCGGACTATTGGGACCGCACCATAATAGATGGAATTGTATTGATCGAGACATTGCTACCCATTGGAAGAGTCTGTTATGATGTTGTCTATTTATCCCGTCGAGCATTGCACCGAGGACACTTTCACGAATTGTGATTATCCGAGCCCATAGAGAACTAATCTCTTTAGCGTAGTGCTTATTGTAACCTAGCCATCCATTCTACTACCGTGATTGTTTGTTCACTGACCTGAGATATTTGATCTCGAGTGTGTATGTCAGGCAACCTTAGCATAGTAGAAAAATCAATCGAAGAAATCCTCATAGAAATCATGGCTGAGAAGGTCCTGTCTGCAGGAGTACATGCCTCATCGACGAGACGAGTGCAAGCATCCCCATCGACTGCACATCATTCTAGGCTCTCTCTAATAGTGGTAGAGAAGAGAAGAAAAAATCACTATGACTTGGCAAATGTGAATCTCATCCCATCAATCCTACCCGAATATATATCGCCTCTGGCTGGCGTGGTTAGTCGTGATAGCGTTTCGAGGGACTTAGACTATACACTAATTACTACGTACCTCCCTAAGGGGATATGCACAGTTGGACTGTAGTTAGGCTAGGTTATGACGCTAAAGATCAGTGACTTCAACTTAGGAGACCACAAGAACTATGGCATGCTCACACCACACAAGTACTCGACCAAGAAAATGAGGAAGAAGTCGAAGATAATCCCCCAACCATGGACTATGGACATCGCAAGGTCCACCATTATTAATGTGATGAAGATCCCACACTTCGACAAACATCAGGAGGTTAACGCATGGGTTAAAATCCTCTTGTCATGCTACCATGGTGGTTACCTGCGGTTGGATCGATGCATCATAGTAGATATGGCATTTATCCATTAGATCACTAGATTAAGCATGCAAGGACCAGATCCCCAGGATTTTTAACCAGGGAAGGCTATAGATTATGCCCTGGTGCAACGCATAAAAGAAACCTAAGTTGATGTGGAGAAAGGGAAGCGAGGCTACAAGGTAGCCTCCATACAAAATGGCACAGTGAGCCTATATTTCTAGTTGATCACTGGTAAGCTCGTCAAGAAGAGCAGGCCAATGTAGATCATGGGGTTTGTCATCGACCTCACAGGAAAATGCATCGAAGGGATGAAAATGAACTGGGTGAGCTACCTCTTCAACCAGTTAGAGAAAGACTACCGTGAAGCTCGTGATCAGGCCTAAAAGTTCCATTTTAGCTAGTTGTTGATTCTCATTCCCTTCATTGCTTGGGATATGCCGCAAGGAGCGACCTTCCTTGAAATTGAACCGTCCGAACCACTAGCTGCAAAATTCACTACGCTATGGTATTCGAGCGACATGGCGAAGAAATCGTAGTAAAATGCAGTGTTCCACACCTATTATCTACGACTGAAGAGTGCCATTGAATCATTCACTCACATGACGTCGAACACTCTACACAGGTTCAGGCCACTTGCAATGTTCTGCGCAGACAGGCTCTTCATCTATATCACTGCGCGCATAGATGAACACAAAGAAGATCTCCAATCCTATTACAAACTCACAAAGGAGGACATGGAAGGAATAACCAAGGAATGGCCTGTAGAGTTCCTTGTATTGGTCGAACAGACAAAACTCTCTGATCCTAACCTCATTAGAAGTCCTGTAGTCACTCGCGAAGAATATGATGAACCTAGCAACAACAAGAAGAAAAAGAAAGAAGAGGTACAAGAATTGAGAAACACATCAAAGGAAACTACACCAGATTCACCTGAACGAGCAGGAGGTGATGAAGTAGACAAAGAAGAGGATGAAGGGGAAGAAAATAAATAGGAACATGGTGAAGTAACACCACCTAAGTATCCCATCACAAAGGCTCAGACATCCAAGAAAAGAAAGGGTTCCCCACAGAAACCTTCATCGCGAAAGAAGTCAAAATCCATTAAACCTTCATTTCAGACATTGCTCATGGTAGATGATATTGACCTCATCATCATCACTATATAAAAAACCTCAGAGGACATTTTGTAGCGAAGTGAAGCCAAACAATAGAAAATGTTTGACAGGATCGAGGTGGAGCTCAAAGGGGTACAACATTCTCTTTATTCGAGCCGCACAGTGTCTACTGCATCGTTGTCAGCAGGGGACATAGAAGTAGGTGATGAGCCTACCCAGCTATGAATATTAGTAGACTCGATCGAGGCTCACCTTCATTGAGTCCAAGAGGAAAAGGAGTAGGCCATAGAGGCATTAAAGAAATCAAAATAGGAATCCCTAGAGAAACACTGGATTGCACAGAAAGAGAAAGATGACCTCCAGGCCAAGTTTGTAGAGGATAAAGCACAGATCCATAAGGAAAAAGAACAGTTTCTCATAGAGTATATGGGATTCAAGGCGACAGACACCAAATAACTTCACTCTGTGTTGGGCCTCTCACATATAGAAGAAGATATAGTGGAGAGTCAAGTGGAGAAGCTCACTGAAGCTATTCAACAACTTCAAGCAAGAGTGATAGAATTGGAACTACAAGCCATGTCAAGCACTCCACAGGAAGTGTGATATTAGAGGGAAGAAACTACTCAGAGTGTAGTAGAAAGAATCAAGTAATTGACCTTACAATGAAATCATTTAAGCAGTCGAAGTGTGCATACCTGCGAGAACCTTGCAGAAGACCCAAAACTAAGGACATTGGAGTCACAGCTCCAAGAGGCAAAGAAACAAGTAGCGACAGTAAAAGCACAGCTGAAGCCACTGTCAGCAGTCAAGAGGATGAAAATGTCCCAAGTGTTATCACATAAAATTGTCAAATATTTATGGGTTTTTGGTTTCTACCTAAGTCTATATTTTTTCCCATCTCTCCTCCTTTTACAGACCCAATCGTAAGGTTTTTCTTTTCGGCTTATAGTTTCTTCTTTTGTTTGCCTAAGAAGTATTGTCCCTAAGACTTTTTGTTTTCTATAAATTCGATCTCTTCCATCTCTTTACCTTTGTCATTGATCTTTTTTTTTCTCAAGCCCTCAGTCAGTCATTCAAGTAAACTACACAAGTCGCATTCATGAGAACCAGGCACAACACTTGAAGCGGTCTGATATCATCTCAAATCAAATGAGAAAGAAAGATCAACTTTGGGCGGCAGAGATCCATCAGGTATATTGGATCGATGGCCATCGGATGATCAGGATCATACAGATGCACCAAGTTTAGCATCAAACAGACGTCCAAAATCACAAGGTCAATCCTATACATTGGCACAGGGAAGGACGTGTGGCACAAGATTATAATTTTGTGGTTTCGTGAGATGGATCGGTCCAGGAGAAAATTCATCAGAACTCGAGAAATGCGAAATAGCAATAAGATCGTAGCCATTGATAAAAGGAGATATCTGGACAGATGGATCAAATTTTCATGATTTCCTGAGTCAGGAAAGTAGGAGGGTAGAGTCTTGAAGACTCGTGACATGCGAAGTCCCGAAATGATCTTGACCGTCCATTCCAAAAAGACACGTTTCACAGGATCAATACGGATAATTTCATTTTGAGGAAGATGAAGTGAGAAATGATGACTGCCTAATTTCTCAAAATGTCGATGTTCATCAGGGTCGTCCGATGAAAAGGGATACATGTCGCCCGATCCAAACAATCGCACTTTTGTGACTCAAAAATTTCAGCAGGATCACAATGCAAGCTCGCGAAATGTGAAATCCTGAAGCGCATGGGAATTAGGCACACAGTTGCAACCCGAGGTCAGATGAAAAGGAGCTACACAAAGGATCAAAGCGCCCAAGTTGGTCATAGAGAAAGATCTGCGTGACCTCGAGGTGCCAAAATTGACTCAAAGGAGTCGGGAGCTAACGTGGGACATTAATGGGTTCCAGGCCTCATCCTGATCCTAATAAAAGTAGTTAATGAAAATGGGGAAGGTGGTGGAAACCTCCTTTCACCACATAAATGGAAAGCATTGAAAATATGGCCATGGAGGGCAAAATTTTAGTCAAAAGTTCCCTGTTATGGATTTTCTTGTGAAGCCTATACTGATATGATCTTGTGTTTGATAGAAGAATGAAAGTGAAACCTGACAGAAGAAGATGCATATGACAAGCCTTGAATATGATGACCAAAGCACGTTTCTATAGGGATCAAGTTGCTTTGAGTATAAATACTCAGTTTTGATATTTTTATAAGGTCGATGGTTGAGCAGAGCTCCCGTATTGTAAAGTTTTAATGAAGCCTATCGTTCTCTCATTTTGTGTTTCCATTTGAGACTTGTTGTTTAATGATAGACAGCTTTCTTATCATCTCTTTGCTTCTGATATTGAAGGCTCGGGCATGGTTGATCCATTAAATTTGTTTTGATTGTATTGTAATGTATGTTTGATTGCATATTGTCATGACCTTTTCAGTTTCCTGAAGTTTTGAATTCAAGAAGATCTTGTATTCGAAGATTTTCCTCCTTAGGCTGCTGGAAGACCTGATGTTCATAGTAGACCTCTACATATCCTCACCAGTTCTCCCCCCTACTCACCCTTTGATACAAATTATTCACTGAAGTTAGATCAAGACCTCACATGCTTATGCATGCCAACCCAATTTTCTGAATTAAAGCGCTATAATCCTGAGACTACGTCCATTGGATCACCATTAAATTTATTCACTGTGACATAAAAATGATGGGTATTGGGATTACCTCTATCGCTATCCAGAGGTGACTTCTAGTGCTAACATTTATGGCGCCACTAGGGACGAAATTGAATATTTTCCCTAGGATTGAACGACAAAGCTTACTAGTTTTGAAGGTACAACAAAACTTAGTACATCAAATATTTCAACTGTGCACCTAGAGACTCCACTGTGATGACTCCAATGATGCAAATCAACTGGCGAATCCACCGTTTCAGCTATGTATTCTAGAGGCAAACACATGAGGCCTACTCCACAGCTACCTCTAGCAACACCTGAAGTTAACCCAGAGAAAATTATCAGAAAAGTAAGCGCCCTTTGAGAAGGTAGTTCTACTGCTGAGCTAGGTATTTCTGATGATTTTCATTATCCTCTTGTAGAAAATCCGACATCTGGTTCTCATTTTTCTATTATACTATCTGTTGGAGTTTCCCAAAGTTTAAAGTTTGGGAGTGTTCCTATTGAGTTTTCTCCTCCTGGTTTTGGATTGGAAGGAAAAATATTTGTCACTCCTATTTCCCCTGAGGTTGTACCTTTATCTAGACCATAGACTTTCGGTGATTTTCCCACTCCTGTCTTCACAAATCCTCCTTCTACCACATTTATTGCTTTTACAATGAAGGAAACCTATGTTCCCTCTATCCTTGTAGTCTTTTCTCCAAAACCTCTGTTGTTTCCCTTTCATCCCAGAAACACACCCCCAATCTCCCCTGTTCAAACTCCATCCCCTTCTAATTATCCTACACCTCACATCCCAATGGCAGGTGCTAATCCCCTTAGGAATAAAATGGATGCCATAATGGCTGCAAGGTATGCCCCTCTAATTTTACCTCGACAAATGAATGCTCTCCCTGCTGGAGATTACCTAAAATATATGCCCAAGTTCACTGGAAAAGAAGACATAATTGCTAAAGAACACCTTGCCGCCTTCTACAGTTATACAAACAATCTGAATATTGAAAATGAAGATGTCTAGATGATGGTCTTTGTCCAGAGCCTTGATGGTGAGGTTAGGAAGTGGTTTAGGGTATTGACCCCTGGATCTATTGTTGGGATTGAAGCTCTCGTTGATGTTTTCATGAGACAATGGGGGGATAAAAAGGACTTCATGTATTATATCATAGAGTTTGGGTCCCTAAAGAGAAAAGAGGGAGAGTCTATCTCTGACTTCTCCAAAAGATTCAACAAAATGTAAAAGAATATCTCTGCTGAGATAAATCCTACAGAGGCATATACCAAAATTACATATGCTAGTGTTTTTGACACTGAGTTCTACCTCCTATTAAGAGAGAGAAGAGATACCTCCTTGGCTCATATGAAATATGCATCCCTGGAAGTAGAGTCTAATGTATTGGCAGTTGGTCGACTCAGAAATAAGGCTAGCAGAGACACAGAAAGGGGAAAAGTTGAAGCCTCAACCTCCAATTTCTCTACCTCCCCCCTCAAATGGATGAAGTAACCAAGTTACTAAAATCACTTTCAACTAGAATGGAAAGGTTGGAAGTAGAGGGTAAGCAGACATACAAAAATCCTCAAAATGTTGATAACAGAGCCAAATTCAAGAGGTCGAATAAAAATGCTCCTCAGATTATGCAAAGAGAGCCTCAGAACAAAGATAGGGATGATCAGAAAATCTAGACCCCTCTTCAAAACAACCTTGTCGCAGATGATGGTGGAGAGGAAGAGGAACTTGACCCATAAATTCATTGTCTTGAAGACACTTTTCCTTTTCCTCACTTAACTCAATCAACATATGAGGAGTCTCTCATGGATATCTAATTAAACGAGCTAAGAAAGGGGGACAAGGCCAAAAAAAACCCAAATAGATACCTCGGGTCTAAAAATAAAGAAGGAAAGCCTAATGTTCCTGATCAACCTACCAGAGAAGATAATCCTACCAAAGTTGTAGTAGACAACAACAAAGGTAAGAAGATTCAAACCCCCCCACAAGTAGCCAAATATCCTGTCCCGGAAGTGAGATAAATTCTAAATCCCTCCTCCCCTTTCAATTTTGAGCATGAGATTCAAAAAATTAGGATCCTCGTGCCCCTTTCAGAGCTAGTCAAGCATGAAGATTTCAAGAAATCCCTCTCCAAATTGTTGCATCCCAAGCCTTCATATTATCCCACAGACTCAGTAAACCTTCAAGATGAAAATCCAACAGTTATCTTAGGTCCCATGATAAAATACAGAGATGATTCATCCCCTCCCTTCTATACATCACTGAACATACATGATAAGGTACTGCATAAATTTTTGATGGATTCAAGGGCATCTCATAATATCATGCCCAAAACTTTCATGGAAGAACTTGGATTAGAAATCACTAAATCTTACCATGACTTGTATTCCTTTGATTCCAGGAAAGTGCAATTTCTTGGGGTCATCAAAGATCTAGTTGTGACCTTGTTCTAGTTTCCCATGAAAAGTGTGGTCATGGATATCATGGTAGCTGATGTTCCTCCCAGGTTTGGCATGATTTTGTCAAGATCTTGGATAAAAAAGCTTGGAGGAACATTTCATATGCGCCTCACATATGCTACCATTCTTGTATTTGGGAGGGAACATAGAAGATGGTATAGAGAAGCTCATTTGGCCTACATCATTAGTGATGAAGCAGACCCCACCAATCATCCTATTTTTTCCCTTGATGCTGATTTGGGATCCAGCTTGTTACTTGTCAATGATGATCCTAAAGCCCCTCTTGAAATTAGAAAGAAGTCGCTTGCACTCTATGAATATTCTCCTCCGATTGCCTCTATGTGGAAAATGTTCTTCGACAGAGCCTCTTCTAGAGAAGGCGTTGGAGATGGAGTGGTCCTTGTTTCTCCTATTCAATAAATTGTATTTCCGTCATTCAAGTTAGAATTTGAACCTACCAGTAATGTGGCAGAATATGAAGCTCTTCTTATGCGTTTGAGGGCTGCAAAAGACATGGTAATTGAAGAGATATCAATTTTTTGGGATGTTGAGTTGATTACCCAGAAGATCAGAAATATTTGTCAGGACAAACACCCTCAACTAAGATCATATAGAAATGAAGTGTGGGATCTGATTGATAGTTTTTTCTCGGCTTTCAACATTTCATTTATTCTGAGATAAGAGAATTTCATGGCTGACTCTTTGGCTATATCAACATGCAATTTCAGAGTTCCCCCGCCACCTAAATTTAGGTATGATGTTGAGGTAAGATATAGGCCCTCTGTACCTGACAATATCAAGTATTGGAGGTATTTGAGCATGATCTTGAGATCAGAAAATATCTTGATTCTATTGATGACTTCTCTTCATTACACATTGATTTGGATCATGATCCCGAAGGTGACCCTCACACTATCTATTTCTAAATAAAATTGCTAATCACCATATTGTTCAGCTGCCTAGCAACCACATTCCCAAAGGATTAGTTCCACTCGAAATATTGTTCGATTGGAACAATGTGGCAGTAAATTTTAAAGGCCCAACTGAGGAAGTTGATGTAGTTGAATGCAATATTGGTACAGAGGATGATCCTAAGTTCGTCAAGTTGTCAAGCAACTTGTCAAGGGAGCAAAGGGCCAAGTATGCTAAGCTATTAAAGGAATTCGTTGATGTGTTTGCTTGGACCTATGAAGACCTCAAAACATACGACACAACCATCATTGAGCATAATATCCCATTGAGAGAGGAGGCCAAACCATTTAGGCATAAATTAAGACAAATAAATCCTATGTTGTTGCCTATTAATGAAAAGGAGGTAAAGAAGTTGTTGGACACCCAAATCATTGTCCCTTTGAGATATTCTGAATGGGTAGCCAACCTAGTCCCGATGAGGAAAAAGAGTGGAGAAATCAGACTCTGTTCCGATTTCAGGAATCTAAACAGAATACCTAATAAGGAAAATTACCCTTTGCCAAAGATGGAACACATATTGTAGAGGGTGACAGGTGCATCCAAAATTTCCATGATTGATGGATTTTCTGGCTACAATCAGATCTATATCCTACCTGAAGACAGAGAAAAGAAATCCTTCATCACTCCTTGGGGCACATTCATGTATGCCAAAATTCCCTTTGTATTGATGAACGCAGGAGCAACTTTCTAATGAGCCATGGACATCACCTTCATTGGAGAAAGAGACAAATTTTTGGTCATCTATCTGGATGACATAACAATCTTCTCCAAATGTGATAAAGAACATTGTCAACATCTGAAAAAAATGTTCTTGAAATGCATAAGGTTTGGTCTCTCCATAAATCCCAAGAAGTCTTTATTTTCCATGCAGGAAGGAAAATTGTTGGGCCACGTCGTATCAACCGAGGGAGTTAGGATTGATTCAAGCAAGGTGGAAGCTATTCAAACCTTGTTGCTTCCCATATCTAAGAAGGAGGTTCAGTCTTTCCTAGGCAAAATCAATTTTCTGAGAAGGTTTGTTTCAAATTTTGTTGAATTGGTGAAGCATATCACATTCATGCTCAGGAAGGGGAACAAATTAAAATGGACTGTCGAATCCAGAGAATCCTTCAATCAAATAAAAAAGGTACTAACTAAAGCACCTGTGCTAGTCAGTCCTGATTATTCCAAGGACTTTCTGATTTTTTCCTTTGCTTCATTTGACACATTGGCCATTGTTTTACTACAAAAGAATGATGCAGGGCTAGAGCATCCTATCTCCTTTTTTAGCAGAGCATTGAGGGATGCAGAGATCAGATACAACATCATGGAGAAGAAGTCCTATGCCTTGGTGAAACCTCTTAAATATTTCAGAGTCTATGTTCTGCATTCAAAAATCATTGCATATGTGCCTTCATCTTCTGTGAAGGGATTCTCATTCAACCTGACATAGACAGGAGAAGGAGCAAGTGAATTGCCAAAATCCTTGAATTTGATCTGGAAATAAAACCCACGAAACTAGTTAAAGGCCAAGGTTTAGCCAAGTTGTTGGCTGAATCCAATTACAAATCTTTGGGGTTTAACTTCATCAACACTTGCTCATAAGATCAAAAAACTGATTTGTTTGACAAAAGTTCTCAGGACATCCCTCCATTGGAAGAATGCACCTGGTACAAAGATATTATATTTTTTCTACAGCATTTGCAACCTCCAAATGGTATGGGAAGAAGTAAGGCAAGATATTTAAAGCTCAAAGAAAATAGATATTTCCTTATTGACCAGGTCTTGTATTGGAAAGACTCTCTAGGAGTGCTTCTGAGATGTCTAGACCCACAGGAGGCCCAAAGGATTATGTTTGATTTTCATAGCAGTCTATGTGGAGGGAAACATTTCTGGAAAACCACAGCCTACAAAATGCTCAGGGTTGGGTACTACTGGCCTACTCTATTCACCGATGTCTGTGTGAAAATCAGGGCCTGCATCAAGTGTCAAAAATTCTCTGGGAAGAAACATCTCAAGTCTCTGCCATTGAAGCCAGTAGTAGCTCCAGGACCCTTCCAATAGTGGGGCCTAGACTTTATTGGGGAGATTCACCCTCCTTCAAGTGGTCATCATAGGTGGATCCTAACTACAACAAATTATTTTACCAAATGGATAGAAGTTATCCCCACAAGGAGTGATTCCCACAAGGTGATCATCAGTTTTCTTGAATATATTATGGCAAGGATTGGTTCTGTGAACAAAATTGTTACTGATAATGCTACATTCGTCAAGGCTGAACCATTGGTCAAGTTTTGTGAGCAGTTCATATTTGCATTGATTCAAACTAACCCATACTATCCTTAAGGAAATGGATTATCATAGTCCTCCAAAAAAAGCCTGATAAAAATCATCAAAATACTGCTAGAGGACAACAAGAAGGCATGGGATTCAAAGCTCAAATTTTCTCTCTTGGCTGATAGAGTGACAACAAGGAGGTCCCTTGGCATCTCTCCTTTCCAACTTGTATATGGTACTAAAGGAGTTTTTCCTTCTTAGCTCGCCTTGCCGATGGAAAAGTTCTTCCAAGACTGCCAGGAAGAGCCTGATGACATGATCAAGAGGATACATCAACTGGTAGAGGTGCAACAAACTAGAGAGCGAATGACGGACAAAGCACATGAGTGTCAGCGAAGGATAAAGGAGGATTTTGATAGGAAAATAAGAAAAGAGGATATCCATCTGGGAAATCTAGTGCTCAAATGGGATGTGCTCAGACAGGACAAGGGAAACCCTGGTAAATTCAAAGCACTTTGGATCGGTCCCTTCAAGATTTCTAAGGTATTATGAAATAATACTTACATGTTGCATAATTTGGAGGGAGACTAATTTTTTGGTAGCCCTGTAAATGGGCACTTCCTGATTTTTTTTTTTGTTTGAAGCCGTAGTCAATGTCAGACCATTGTAAATATTGTTCCTGTTTTATGTTTATTTTGTTTTAAATAAGAGACTCCATAACCCAAAGCTAAGGAACTAGAACTACTTGTTCTTGGCAGCTCACAGGGAGCATGCCATCCCCTGTGGAGCCAAATGTTATCACATAAACTTGTCAAAGCCTTAGGGTTTTGTGGTTTCTACCTAAGTCTATATTTTTTCCCGTCTCCCCTCCTTTTACAGACCCAATTGTAAGGTTTTTCTTTTCGTCTTATGGTTTTATTCTTTTGTTTTCCTAAGAAGTATTGGCCCTAATCCTTTTTTACTTCTCTAAATTCAATCTCTTCCCTCTCTTTACCTCTGTCGCTGATCTTGAAGACTTGTGATACGCGAAGTCTTGAAATGATCTTGACCATACATTCCAAAAAGACATCCGGCACAGGATCAACATGTAAAATTCATTTCAGGGAAGCTAAAGTGAGAAATTCCGATGACCCAAGGTCCTGAAATGTCGATGTTCAGTAGGGACATCCGATGCAAAGGTATATGTGTCGCCCAATCCAAAAAATTGCACTTTCACGACTCAGAAATTTCAGCAGGCTCACAATGCAAGCTCGCAAAACATGAAATCCCAAAGCACCTGGGAATTAGGCACATGGTCACAACCGAGGTTCATATAAAAAGGAGTTGCGCAAAGGATCAAAGTGCCCGATTTGATCACAAAGAAATATATGTGTGACCTCGAGGTGCCAGAATTGACTTGAAGGAGTCGTGAGCTCACTTGGGACATTCATGGATGTCAGGCCTCGTCCTGATCCTAATAAAAGTAGTTAATGAAAATGGGGAAGGTGGTTGAAACCTCGTTTCACCACATAAATGGAAAGCATGGAAAATATGGCCGTGGAGGGCAGACTGTCATCTGAAAGTTCCTTGTCATGGATTTTCTTGTGAAGCCCATACCGATCTAATCTTGCATCTGATAGAAGAATGCAAGTGCAGCCTGACATAAGAATATGTAGATGCCAAGCCTTGAATATAGTGACCAGAGTGCATTTATGTAGGGAGCAAGTTACTTTAAATATAAATACTCATTTTTGATATTTTTTTAAGGTTGATGGTTGAGCCAAGCTCTCGTATTGTAAAGTTTTAATGAAGCCTCTGGTTCTCTAGTTTTGTGTCGCCATTTGTGACTTGTTGTTTAATGACAATCAGTTTTTTTATCATCTCTTTGCTTCTGATATTGAAGGATCAGGCATGGGTGATCCAGTCGAGTTGTTTTGATTGTATTGTAATGTATGTTTGCTTGCATATTGTCATGACCTTTTCAGTTTCCTGAAGTTTTGAATTCAAGAAGATCTTGTATTTGAATCTTTTCCCACTTAGGCTGGTGGAAGACCCGATTTCCATAGCAAGCCTCTACATCTCCTCACCAGTTCTTCCCCCTACTCACCCTTTGCTACAACTTACTGACTTAAGTTAGATCAAGCCCTCACCTACTTATGCATGCCAGGCCAATTTTCTGAATTAAAGCGTTATAATCCCGAGACTGCGTCCATTAGACCACCCTTAAATTTATTCATTGTGACATAAAACTAATGGGTACTATGCTTACCTATGTCAAAATATAGAGGTGAATTTTATTGTTAACACCAGGAACAATGCATTGTTCAGCAATAGGTCCATGCCATCCAGAGTAAAGTCATGAAAGTTACCCAGAGGCTATAGCCAGTGTAGGATGAAGCCTGCACACTTTTTGAGGAGATTGAGGGACAAGGTGCACAGCTAGAAAAAGTAGTCACCATGGTGGAACAACGATTGGAAGGACCGATTATTGAGAAATTTATTTAGGAGTTTGTCGAGCACGAGGCTCTAGAGAAGCAGCAGGTCGAAGAAGCTCGAGCCAAGCTCGAGGTCTTCGAAGTAGAGTTGCCCAGATCAGAGTGACTCGGGATGAGTCAAAGGTGAGTGTTAGGGGCTTGTTGGACCTCGACCAAGTTTTGGAGAACCTTGGTCGTGTTTGACCATTTTTGGGACTTCGATAAGCTAGTTGAAGATGAAGTGCCAAGTGAAGCGGAGATCATGGGATCTCTCCCCGTTTTGTGGGATTTTTGGGTTTAGGGTTTATGTAACGGGTATGGGATGTCAGCCCATGGGTTTACCCATGTTTAGGCCCCATTTATTATGTATAAATAGATATCTAGGTGATATAAGAAGCAGATACCTAGTAGAATTGGCTCAGTCCAAAGCTAGAGGCTTTGCGCATAGTTTGTCTTAAGACTTGCAGAGCTAATTGCAAGTGATTGTAAGAAGTTGGTGTGCAGACTATGTAAGAAGGATTTGTTATTTTACTTAACTTGGGAAGGAGGATCTGGCGAGGTGCACGCAGATCTCCTGTCCTATGAAGAGTTGGTTTTGCCGCTCTATGCATGTAAGAGGATTTAAAGAATATAATAAAGAATTTGGTGGACGTAGCCCCACGCTGGGGGTGAACCACGCATATCTTGTGTTGTGATTGATTTGTGTCATTAATGTGATTTATGCTTAGTGTTGAATATTTATGTATGTTATATGCATCTGATATAGTATCTTAGTGCTTAATAACTTGGATGAATGCTAGATCTGTTGATGCTATGTGCTAAATGGTCATATATGCTTAGATCTTGTTCAATACAACGTTGTTATGTAATTAGGGTTTTACCTATGAAGTGATTAAAGGGTAAGGAATAGTGAATGTTAACTTCTAAGTTCTTTGTTAAAGCATTGAGATCACATATCTATTTCCCAGCTAGGTTGCAGACACTTGAGTCATGAAAGCCCCCCTGCCTCTACCTTGGGTGAGACTTCATCTTCTTTGCAGGTTTTCCTGAAAGGGTCAGTAGTTAGGGTTTTTTGTGTGCGTTTTTGAAGTGTTGAACCCTAGGTATGCCCCTATGCCAACACTAGATAAATTTGATTTTCACCCTGCAATAGCATCCTCTTCACCTATGAGAAATAAATCGTCAACGTACAAAACCAAGATGAGTGGATTTGACCCAAATGGTATGAAGTATAAGTTAGAATCTGTTTCACCCTTGGTAAATCCCATAATCTACAAGTATCTATTGATCTTGGAGTAGCATGCCCCAGGTCCCTATTTAAGCGTATACAAGGCTTTCTTAAGCCTACATACATGATACTCCCTCCCATGTACCTCAAAGCGCTAAGGTTTCTCTATGTATACTTCCTCTTCAATGATCCCGTTGAGGAATGTTTTTTCACATCCATCTGATGCATCCTCCACCTCATAACTAAATAAATAGAAATAACAGCTCGAATAGAAGCATACATGGAAACTAGAGAATTTTTCCCCTCGTTGTCCACTCCCTCTTTATGGGAGAACCCTCTCGCCAAAAACCTCACTTTGAACTTCTTGATGCTACCATATGCACCATGCTTGATCTTGTAGAGTCATCTGGAACTCACAACTAACTTCTTGTTCGGTCTTAGCACTATGTCCCAAACATCATTATTGATAATATATGTGCACTCCTGTACCATAGAATCATTCCATACATGTTTATATACTTCTTCCTAAAAAATGGAAGGCTCAACATCAATGATGCTACTCATAAGTGTCATATTCTCCAGAGGCCTTTTCTTTGTGACCACACTCTTAGGAGCCTCACCAACATCCCTCAATATCTGTAATAGTCACTTGGGTCTCCTGATAGGAATGGAAGGGGATAAATTCTCCTCCCCACCTGAAGGATGAACTTCTAACTATTTGGCATTCTTTAGAGCCTACAACTCCTTGTCCTCTATCAGTGCTAATGAATCCTGCGATTTGTTAGATTCCAATATCTCCTCGAACTTAACATCTCTACTCACAATTGTCTTCAGTTGCACTAGAATTAAGATCCTCTAATCCTTTGAGGTCTCAATATACCCCACAAATATATCATTTTGTTCTGAAGTCTCCGTCTTTATCCTCTTCTCCACAAGAACATGGATGTAAACTAAACAACCAAATATCATCAATTGACCAATCTATAGATTTATTCTTATGAATTCTTCCTCCGGAGTCTTGTTCCCCAATATCCTATGAGGAATATTTTTCTACACATACATTGTTGTGTTACATACCTCTTCCCATAGGAACATAGGCCATTCATTATCATTTATCATAGCTCTGGTAGAACCAATGATGGATCAATTATTTCTCTCTGCAACCCCATTCTGCTAAGGGTTGTATAAGATTTCCAGATCCCTCTTGATCCCTTCCTCCTTGAATTTTTTTTTGAATTCATTGGAGGTGTATTCTCCCCCATTATCTGACCTCAATACCTTCATCTTATCACCTATATAGTTCTCTACTAGAGCTCTAAAATCCTGAAACCAACTAAAGACCTTATCCTTGGTATTCATAATGAAGATCCTGGTTTTCTTGGAAAAATAATCAATAAACGTCACATAGTATGACTATCCCTATAATGATTCTATTAACATCAACCCACTCACATCTGAATGAATAATATCTAAGATCCCCTTGGACCTATTCTCCCTTCTAAGAAAAGGAACCTTGGAATCTTTCCAAGTGCACACCCTCTACATTCTCTCTGCTGCTCAATTATGAACTCTGAAAGACCTGTAACAATTGCTTTCAAAATTTACAAAGCCCTATAGTGTATGTGTACCAACATCACATGCCACAACTCACATAGGTTGTCACTATAGTGTACCAAATACTGAACAAGATTTCCATGTAACCTGTATAAAGTTCCTTATCTAACCCCAACAACCACTATGTTATCTATTGTATCTTTTTCTATATGTATGAGCACCTGCCCTCTCTGAAAAGTAATGGAAAAACCCTTTTCTTCCATAGCTAAGACTAAAATAAAATTCTTCTTCAATCCTAGTATGTAAATCACATCATGGGCATCCAACGAACCCCTTTACTCGATATGGAACATAACTGTTCCTTCTCCCTTCATTGCATACTTGGCATCATGCCCAACCTTCACATGAAAATATGAGTTACTCTCCATCAGACTGCTAAATATCTCTCTTGTTTATGTCATATGACGATATGCACCACTTTCGAAGAACCATGCACACCTCACAACTGTGTTGGTAGAAAGGTAAGAAACTAGTGAGAAATCCTTCTCAAACTTTGTTTCAAACTCATCAATTTGTGTCTTTCCATTACTCTTATTCTTCTTCTTCAGACACTAAGATGCATAACGTCCATTCTTATGACATGAGAAACAATTTATTTTACTCAATTCCTTCTTCTTCCCTGGTTGTGAGGATCCTCCATCATTGTTACCCTTCTTTCTAGAACTATTTTATTTTCCCTTCCTTGTCTTACTACTCTTAGACTCCTCCTGAGTCTCTTCTTGGATGAAATCATCCCAAATTCTCTTCCAATCTAGGATATTTTTTCGAGTGAAAACTCCCTTGACAAATGGTTCCCATTAATTGGGAACACCATTCGATGCAACATTCATGAGCTCTGCATCCTCCATTTTCTCCCCTATGGCTGCAAGTTACTCATGCACCTTAGTGATCCTCCTGAGATAATTGGTAACATTATCAGATCTAGACATATTCACTCATCTAAGTTTATTCCTTAAGATCATATTCCTATTCATGTTATTTCTCTGGAATAAACTTACCACTGAAAGAAAAAAAAAATTGGCCATATTATTCTCGGTTAGGTGAGGGATTACATGATCCTTTGTGGAATATAGGAGGACCCTTTTTCCTTTGATATCCTTCTTGTTAAGATCTTCCAAAGTTGTCAAATCTGTCAATGGAGAAACTAGTTTATCCACTAACTCACAAGGGTCATACTCCGTCAATGCCAAATTCACTCTTGCTTTCCAAGATTAGAAGTTGGATGCTCCATCCAATTGGTATTCAACTCTCAACAATGTTGCTTCCATCCATAAAACTTTTTAAACCACCCTAGAAATAACTTGTTCTTGAAAATTTCCCCTATACAAACCTATACATGCTTTTATGTAACTGTCACCACTGTCAATTGTGTGTGTATGTGACTGTCACCATTAAAACCCACACATGTATGTTACTATCTCCACTAAGACCTGCATATACACGACTTTTCTCAAAGCCTCCCATGTATGTACATCATTGTTCTTTATGTGACCCACGTACACCCCTCTACACCTACAAAAACATGTTTTACCTCTGTATGATTGTTTTCTTGAAATATGTCCTTTGATTTCCACCTTGTTGATTAATTGGGTTATTTTTTATTGATGTCAACCCTTTAAGAAATTTTGGTAGAAAATTTCGGTAGCCCTAACAGTATGATTAAGGGACATTAGTTTGATTGATGTATAATGTTATGAAGTTTAATATATTTGTAGGTAAGACTATTTTAGATGGATATTACATGTCATTACATTTCCGACGATATGAAAAACATCATATAACTCCTCATGGTTAGAGAGTTATGGTCTGGTGAAGTGGAGAACCCTCATCAGGTATCTAGAAGGTCAAAGAAGTAAAATTAATTCTAGAAGCTCCTAGAAGAAGTTGACTAGTCAAGTGGGTGAAACTAGGAGTTAGTCATGGTTTAAGTTGTTGCAATAAGAAAATAATTAAAAATAATTTAGTTGCAACTAGAATTTGAGAACTTACTGTTTCTAACAAAGTGAGTTAGAAGTGGGTTAGTCCTAAAACAAGGAAAGTGGGTTAAGTTGGTTAGAAGGTAACCCCTTGAGGAAGCTACATGGAAGTATAAATAACAGAGAAAGGATCTCCCATTAGCACCTATTGAATATGATTGAATATCTATTTTTTGAAAGATTATTTGGGAAGGTATTATTGATAGAGAAAAGGATGACAAGAAAAGTGCGGCATAAAAATTGTGGCAGGAAAACTGCAGCAGAAAAATCATAGCAGGAAAAATACGGCAGAAAAATCGCGACAAGAAAAGTGCGGCAAAAATATTGTGATAGAAAAAGTGTGATATAAAAATTGTTGTAGAAAAATCGTTGTGGAAAAAGTGCGGCAGAAAAATCGCAACAACAAATTCGCTACAACAAAATCGTGGTAGCAAAACTGCGGTAGCAAAACACTACAAGAAGAAAAAAGGCATGGTTTTCACATGTCTAGTGTTGAATTTATGAATTTCGTTGAGGGTTTTCCTAGTAAATCTATTGGATGCCCTCTTGGAAGTTAAGAGCTTGGTGTAGAGTTTATATGAGGTAGATCTACTGAATTTTAGTATCGGTTCATGTTTGAGGGATTCTGGTTCAGGTATGTTGCTGAAGTTATTGGTACAGATAGAGGTTGTATAACAGTGAGGTTCTAGCATATGGTTTGAGGTAGTGTTTGAGGTATATGTGATCAGATCAGGTTGGTTGATGGGTATACAATGGCGGGTTTCTCAGTGAAAATTTGACATAATAGGTTGTGACAGTGACATATTTAGTTTCTGCATTTGACACTTATATTTCAAGGTGTTGGATGGGGCAATGATAGGTGGTTTTAGCCACCTTCTGGTTGTAGCCGAAGAACATAGGGGGTTGCAACCTCCTTCTAGTTGTAGCCATAGAATTGGGGAGTTAGAGCTTCCCTTAGGTTGTAGCCTGAAAATAGGGGGTTAGAGCATCCTTCCAGTTGCAACTGGAAAACAAAGGAAGTTGTTACTTCCAATGAATGTAATTCTTAAATACAAATAAGAAAAAACATTATGTGGTTTTCTCCCGCATTGGGTTTCCATGAAAACAAATATTGGTGTATTGTGTATCTGTATGATTGTTCATTTGTTCATGGTTTATTTACTCTGCACTTATTGGATGATAATGTTATATTGATCATAAATATAAATAACACTTGCATACTATGGTTAAAAGTATTTAAAATCTCTATTATTGATTCACCCCCCCTCTCAATGATCCAACAATTGGTATCAGATAAGGTTCCTTCAGAAATCCGTTTAACCAATGAAAGGTAGATCATGGAGAGAAACAATATGTATAAAAATGGAATACCACAATTTGATGGACAAAAGTATGCATTCTGGAGCAAAATGATGAAAACATATGTACAAGCATAGGGATTTGAAGTTTTGAAATCAGTTGTAGATGGATACAAAGAACCAACAGTTCCACCAATAAATGACAACAGAAAGAAACTCAGTCTAAATAATTCAAAAACCACAAATGCACTTCTGAATAGTCTTTGTGATTCAGTATATAACAAAGTTATACATTGTAGCTCCGCTAAAGAGATTTGGGACAAACTTCAAAATATTTATGTATGAGATTCAAAAGTCAAAGAAACAAAGCTTCAAACTTACAGAGGCCAACTCGAACAACCTAAGATGAAGGAAGATGAGAATATTGTAGCTCACTTGTTACAAGTTGATGAAATAGTGAATGCAATCATAGGATTGGGAGAAGAAATTGAAGAATCTGTAATTGTTCAAAAGGTACTAAGATCTTAGCACTAGAAGAAAGAGGATATCTAAAATCAATAAGCATGGATGAACTACATGGATTCTTCACAGCCTATGAAATGAGAACCGAACAGGGAAATCCAGGTATAAAAGAAGCAACATTCAAAGAATCCAAAATGTCAAAGAAAAAGGGGAAGAAAAAATAAAAATAATACAATAGCAGTAGTGACATTTTAGAAGACGATGAAGAAGTGGTCGACTTTGTCAAAATATTGAAAAAGGGAACTGATGGTAGATATAAAGGTAACCTTCCATTGATTAGCTTTAATTGTGATGGTATTGGTCATTTTTCTAACAAATTTCCTCATAAGAAAAAGAAAAGAGATGATGAACATGATTCAAGTAGAAAACAAACATATAAAGGAAAAATAACCAAATAGAAATTCTTTAAGAAAAGTTTATGCACCAAAGAATACAACTCCTCATCAGATGAAGATGAAATCAGTGAAAGTGGGACATAAAGAGTTCTATTCATGGAAATAGAATACTCTGATAAAGAAGACACCGAAGAAGAATATGAAGAGGCAAAAGTTGACTACCGAGAAAAAATGTTGAATGTTATAGAAGTTATAAAAAGAGAAAAGAAGAAAAACAAGATGCTCCAAGTAGAACTAGACAAGAAAGAAGAAACTCAAGAACTAGAGAAGATGATCAAAGACTTGTAGGTTAAAATAGAATAAGATAAAAGAATTGAAGAAGCACTCAATGAACAGTTAGAATAAAGAGACATGATCATTGGAGATTTGGAAGGAGAGATTGTCACATTGAGAAAGGATATTCAAAAGAAAAATATGAAGAACAACTCAAAATTTTTGGATAACATTATCAGTAGTCAAATTCCTAATCATGACAAGTTCGAACTTGGATAAAATTAGACACAAAAGGGATCAAGATCCAAAATCACAGATCAAGAAACATATCCAAAAAGCTATGCAAAAACAATCAAACGAGATAGGAAGTTATACAAGGAAGATCATAGGGACATTCCTCCACCGAGAAGATTCATATTTTAGAATCAACGCCAGCCGGAAACAAACAGGCCTCAGGAAGAGGAAGGATTCAGAAGAGTTACTCCTTTCATAATATCTTCAATTCCCAGGTATCAAACTATCATTTTGGTTTATGTTATGTATGGAATAATTTTGGACACGAAGTTGTAAATTGTAGAGATAATAGAAGGAACATAAACAACCTTGAAAGTCATACACAAAATGGTAATCCAATAAGGCCAAGTGAAACACAGAGAAGAAGCTACAATAGGTTTGAATCATTGAGCACTGAATTGGAATGCTACAAGTCCAAAAACTTTGGACATGACCAAATATTGTAGAATGACAGCCCCTCCTAGATAATCACAACATAATAACAACAGTCCCATACAAGAACCTCAAAAGGGAACATGGATAAGAAAGCATGATCATTATAGAAATGAAGAATGCACACTCTCTCGACAAGCTAAGCATATGAAACATGGTTGGTATGTCGATAGTGGTTTCTCAAATCACATGATAGGTGATGAAGACAAGTTTCTAACATTGAGAAAGGAAAGATATGGATCAATATCCTTTGCAAACAAAGACTTAGATAGAATCATTGGAAAGGGCACAGTCATAATTGGAAACAAGGATACCAAGGAAAAAAATGTTCTACTAGTGGAATATATGAAACATAATCTTCTAACTGTAAGTCAAATGTGTGACCAAGGTCACAATCTTATGTTCGATTCACAAAATGTGAGATAAAAAAAATAGGTTTAGGAAAATTGGTTGCAACAGTTGTAAGAACTTCAAGCAACATATGTATTAAGTGAAATTGGAAATGAAAAAGTGTTTTCTAAGGAAGGAAGATGAAGCTTAGCTATGGAAAATAAGAATGGGTCACATAAAATTCGATAACCTTGTCAAAGTTAGAAAAAAGGAAGTAGTTGGAGAAATTCCCCAGATCACAAAGCCAACCAACACTTTATGCAAGCATTGTCAATGAGGAAAGAAAAAAAATACCAGGTTCAAATAAAAGGAATACTCAACAACAAGACCATTGGAAATTGTTCATACTAATCTATTTGGACCAACTAGAACAAAGGGTTTAAAAGGTGAAAAATACTTTATGTTATTGGTTGATGATTATACAAGAATAAATGTAGTTTTTTTTCTCGGAAATAAGTCAAAAGCATTTGAAAAATTCAAGGTATATAAGGAAATGGTTGAAAATAAAATGGATTAAAAAATCAAATGCTTGAGATCTGATAATGGAGGAGAGTTTACTTCAAAGGAATTTATGGATTTCTGCAGCAAGAATGGTATAAAAAGACAATTCTCCATTGCTAGAACACCTCAACAGAATGGAGTCGTTGAAAGAAAGAATAGGACAATATGGGAAATGGATCGAACAATGTTAATGGATTCCACGTTGACAGATGTTTTTTGGACACATTCAGTGCATACAACAATTCACATTCAAAATAGAGTAATTCTCAAGGACAAAAGTGACAAAACTCCTTACGAGCTATGGAAAGGAAGACCAACAAATGTGAAGCACTTCAGAGTCTTTGGAAGCAAATGCTACAAAAGAAAACAAGATGGCATAGTGGAAAAGTTTGATTCGTGTGTAGACAAAGGTGTACTTGTTGGTTACTTAAGTACAAGGAAAGCATACAAATGTTACAATCTAAGGATCAACAAATTTGTGGAAAGCATCAGTGTAATGGTTGATAAGCAAGTGGATGAAAATTAAAGGAAGACGAAAAAGAGTCAGTGGAACAAGTTTACGAAGAAGAAGCATCAGAAGGGGAAGATGAAGAAGATAAAATAGAAGTAGAAGAGAAATAACAACAAGTACCTCCAAAGACAACAACAAATGAATACAAAAGAATTATCCATCAGATCATATTATCGGGAAAAAAGATGCAAGAGTTGAGACTAGAAGAAGAATTCATTCACCAGAACAACTACACCTAGCACTCTTATCTTTGATTGAACCAAACAGTTTTGAAGAATCCAACAAGGATGAATTCTCGATAAAGGCCATGGATGAAGAACTAGATCAGATAGAGAAGAATGAGACTATGAAATAGGTTCCAATACCAAGGTACAAGAATGTAATCAACACAAAATAAATATTCACAAATAAATTGAATGAAGATGGACATGTTACCAGGAAAAAATCTAGATTGGTTTGTAAAGGATACACACAGGTTGAAGGTATCGACTTTGAAGAGAAATGTTCCCCAATTGCTAGAATGGAACAATCAGATTGATACTAGCTTATGTATGTTCAAAGAAGACTAAAGTGTATCAAATGGACGTGAAATCATATTTTTTGAATGGAGAATTAGAAGAAGATGTCTTCATTGAGCAACCATAAGGATTTCAGTTATCAAAAAATGAATATTATGTTTGCAAATTAAAGAATACCTTGTATGGTGTCAAACAACCCCCCAGAGCATGGCATTCCATAATAGACAGATACTTACAATGACAAGGGTTCAGGAAAGGATATTCACACAACAACCTCTACATCAAGGTAACTCAAGATAGTATTTTATTAATTGAAGTTTATGATGATGATATTATTTTTGGAAGTGATGATGACAGGTTGAGCCATAAATTTGCAAAGGATATCCATAATGAATTTGAAATGTCATTACTTGAAGAACTATCCTTATTTTTGGGTCTTCATATATGTCAAATAAACCAAGGAATTTTTATTTCTCAAACCAAGTATATCAGAGAAATGCTAAAAAGGTTTGGAATGGAAGATTGCAAACCAGTCAGTATTCCTATGCAAACTAGTTTCAAGTTAAGTAAATACGATGATTCAAAGTATACAGATAAGAGGCAGTATAGGTTAATGATTGGAAGCTTACTTTATGTGACAACATCAAGACCAGGTGTAATGCAGGGAGTTGGATATGTGATACGATTTCAATCAGAACAAAAGGAATCACATGTTCTAGTAGTAAAGAGGATATTAAGATATCTCAAGGGTACAAAAGAGTTTGGATTATGGTATCCAAAAGGAAAGGATTTATCACTTATTTCCTACACAGATGCAGATTAGGCAGGTTTCATTATGACCAATGAAGCACCATTGGAGTAGCATTCTACTTGGCTGAGTGTTTGGTATCTTGTCTAAGAAAGAAATAGTCATCCATATCATTATCTATAGCCGAAGCAGAGTATATTGCGACAATAACATCTTTTACACATGTTCTATGGATGAAAACAACTCTAATGGATATACATGTTGAGTGTGATGAGACCATTCCAATCTAATGTGACAATACAAGCACCATCAATATCTCAAAGAACTCAGTGATGCACTCCAATACGAAGAACTTTCCAATGAAGTATCAATTTCTAAGGGAACAGGTTGAAGAGAAGAATACCCAAGTTGAATATTTGGGATCAAAATAACACATGGAAAATATCTTTACAAAACCGCTTCCAAGGGAATCCTTTGAGTATCTTTGCCAGAGACTTGGAATAATTTCTACTCCAAAATGAATGTTTTTGAATGATTATATTATATGTCTTAGATTTACAGAAGTAAGCACCATATAGAGGAGAATTTGTGTTGGGGCAGGAAGAGTTCAGTTAGGGGGAGAAGCCCCAAGGAAATTTTAGTTAGGGGGAGCAGCCTCGGATGGGAAGTTACCTTTTCCATTGATGTCAAAGGGGGAGAGATTTATTAGATGCAGGATAGAGAGTTAGATTCTTGGAGAGAGAGCACATAGGCATGGTTATGGGGGGAGCGATGGTAATAGAGGGAGAATGAGCGATATGACTTCAGTATTGCATCAAAGTGTTTCCATCAATGCCAAAGGGGGAGATTGTTGATTATTTGAGCTGGTTTTCATTTTGATTAAGGGACTTATTTTTTATTGATGTATAATGGTATGAATTTTAATATATTTGTAGGTAATACTATTCTAGATGAATAGTACATGTCATTCCATTTCCAGTGATATGTGGAGCATCACATAACTCCTCATGTTTAGAGAGTTATGGCCTAGTGAAGTGGAGAACCCTAATGAATTATCTAGAAGGTCAAAGAAGTTAAATTAATTCTAGAAGCTCCTAGAAGAAGTTTACTAGTCAAGTGGGTGAAACTAGGAGTTAGTCATGGGTTAAGTTGTCAAAATAAGAAAATAATTAAAAATAATTTAGTTCCAACTATAAGTGAAGAATTTACTATTTGTAGCAAAGTGAGTTTGAAGTGGATGAGTGGTTAGAAGTGGGTTATCCCTAAAAGAAGGAAAGTGGGTTAAGTTGGTTAGAATGTAACCCCTTGAGGAAGCTGCATGGAAGTATAAATAAGAGAGAAAGGCTCTCCCTCCCATTAGCACCTATTGAATATAATTGAATATTTATTTTGTGAAAGGTTATTTGAGAAGGTATTATTGACAGAGAAAAGTGCGGTAGAAAAAGTGTGCTAGAAAAATTGCGGTAGGAAAAATGTAGTAGAAAAAGTGTGGCAGAAAAATTGCGGCAGGAAAAGTGCGGTAGAAAAAGTGCGGAAGAAAATTCATGGTAGGAAAAGTGCAGCAGAAAAATTACGTTAGAAAAACTGCGGCAGAAAAAACGTGACAGACAATTCGCGACAGTAGAATCGTGGCATCAGAACGCTACAAGAAGAAAAAAGGTATGGTTTTCATATGTGTAGTGCTAAATTTATGAATTTGGTTGAGGGTTTTCCTAGTAAATCTGTTGGATGCTCTCTTGGAAGTTTAGGGCTTGCTATAGAGTTGATCTGAGGCAGATCTACTAAAGTTTAGTATTGTTTCATGTTTGAGGGATTTTGGTTGAGGTATGTTGCTGAAGTTATTGGTACAGATAGAGGTTGTATAAAAGTGAGGTTCTAGCAGATGGTTTGAGGTACAGACTTGTGGTATAGTGATTGAGGTATATGTGATGAGATCAAATTGGTTGATGAGTATATAGTTCCATGTTTCTTAGTGACAGATTTGACAGAACAAGTTGTGGCAGTGAAATATCCAGTTTCTACATTTGGCACTTATATTTCATGGAGTTTGGAGAGGGAAATGATAGGTGGTTGTAGACAGAGAACGTAGGGGGTTGTATCCTCCATCTGGTTGTAGCCAAATAATTGGGGAGTTGGAGATTCCCTTAGGTTGTAGCCTGAAAATAGGGGGTCAGATCCTCCTTCTAGTTGCAACTGGAAAACAAAGGAAGTTGGTACTTCCAATGAATGTAATTCTTAAACAAAAATAAGAAAAAGCATTATGTGATTTTCTCCCACATTGGGTTTCCACGTAAAAAATATTGGTGTATTGTGTATGTGTATGATTGTTCATTTTTTATGGTTTATTTACTCTACACTTATTGGATTATAATGCTATATTGATCATAAAGATATATAAAATTTGCATATTGTGGTTAAAATGATTAAAAATCTTTATTACTGATTCACCCCCCCTATCAGTAATCCATCATGCTTGTTGGTTATGGATTTCCTATGGATATGAGATCGTGTACTTAGTTTTCTCTCATAGCACTATATATGATACCATGTTGATTTTCCTGGATTCAACCCTTGGTATGCTCTAATACTGTGTTGAAATTTCCCCTACTCAACACTCGACCCTTAATTCCAAATAAATCACTTATTAAATTAAATCACAACTCATTAATCAACTAAACATGCAGCAAAAGCATAAATAAGGAAACCAATTAAAGTACACCCAAACACCGATATTTTTGGGTAGATACCCCTAGAAAACCCCCGGGGGGAAAACTAGTGCTAAGAATGATTTTATTATGCTAAAATTAGGGATCCCATAATAAGGATAACGACCCACTAATAGAAATACAATTGCAGACAAACCTGTAAAAGTTTGGCCTATTGTATGAACCAAGACTATGTGATTTTCAAGGTGTATGTGACTTTGATTCATCAAACTCATGTATGCACGTGACTCTCTCAAGTGAGACCCATGTACATGTCCAAAAAAATCCGTACGACATGACACTCTCTTGTGGCTTCCTCTGATTGAAACCCACTTGTGTGATCGTTTATTCTCTCTTCTTATTAATGTGATATCTATATGGAATTTATTCTCCACCTATCCAAGATCTTCTTGAATAACAGTCCTTTGTGATTCAATCGTCAAGTTTCTTCAAGTGTCTTTCTCCTTATCCTAGCCTGTATTTTATAATCATCAGTTATATCTCCAAAGTGATTGAGTGCTGAGAATACTTCTCACATCACTTGAGATTTACATGATAAGACTACATGATAATTACTTTTATCACTTTCCTTAAATAACTCAATTAACTAATTACATGATTAATTAATTAAATCAATTTACTTTAATAATTCCTTTAATCAAATTAAATTAAAGAGTATAAGGCTTTGGACGATTTCCACACGTCTATACACATAGAATTGTGCAAAAAATACTTGTCTAATGCTACCACTATCATCAACAACATGAAAAAATAAGACAAAAACACTCAATTTAATATGAATATTGGATAATATTACATAGCTTGTTGTGTTTTCGAACAAGAAAAATAGGGTGAAAGAAGATCTTGAGGTTGTGTATGTAACTCATCAAATTTTCTGATAGTCACATGATATGGAAATTTGGAGATATCATCTATGTTTGGTTTAATTTCAACAATGAATTCCAATTCACTCTTAGGTTGTAGTCTAAGAAACTCTTTTTGAAATACATAAAGAAATTAGTACAAAAAATTATGCACTTATATATCGAATGGATGATTGTTCTTGTTCGTATCCACTATTTCACACATATGTCATCCCTTTATAAGACTTCTTTTTAGTTGTAAGGATGAAATGAATCTTAGACATTCCACTCTCTTAGTCCATACTAAGATTATCCTTTTCTCTGAATCATCTATAAAATTAAGTGTCTTTACTTTACAATATAGAATTGTTTCATGGGATCTAACTGATCCATACCATGAATTATATCATATGATCTAAAAGTAATAGTATATTAAGGTGTATGAGTATCGATTATCTCCAGACAAAGTTCACAATCCTTTTCTAACTATATTATCTCTTGTTTAGTACCTAAG
The DNA here is from genome assembly GCA_009831015.1 of Picea engelmannii. Classification (NCBI taxonomy): domain Eukaryota; kingdom Viridiplantae; phylum Streptophyta; class Pinopsida; order Pinales; family Pinaceae; genus Picea; species Picea engelmannii. The sequence continues at coordinate 612,653 of ML784578.1, read as the reverse complement.
GCCATTTTAACTAAGTCAAAATCCATTTTCTTGTTTTCCATTAAATAAGATCTAAATAATTTAGTTGGAGAAATAAAACTTCTCGTAGCTCCTAGATCAATTTACAAACAAAAAATGATTCCATTTATTTTACATATAGTCTCTAGAACTGTGGATTGATTCTTTTCTTGGTAGTTATTCATCATAGAATGAATTATTTGTGCTCTACCCATATATCCCATTTCCTATAATAATTCTCATGTTTTCCCCCTATGTATTCATGCATACAATCTCTCTAAAAATGAGGTCTTCCACACCTCTAACATCCCCCTCTGGTAGATACACTACTTTGTTGCATCTATTGTGGGAATACACCTCCTTATTGAATATGGTTCATAAAAATATTACCCATGATCTAACACACCCGACCCCTAGGTACCCTTTCAAGGGATGGGGCATCAAAATTTCACTTTCTCTCCAACATCTCTAAACCCCCTCTTAATGGCACCACATTTTTATGTGCATCAGGAGCTTTTCCAATGACTATCATCATGCTCAAAACTGAGCCCTAGATCCAAACTTATGGCCCATTAAAGTTTTGGGGTCTGTATCATATCCGCCTCAACTCACTTCTTTTCCACATGGCTCTTACCACTTATTTTCCTACATGGCATAGATGTGGCAATCACCACCTTTCCCTTCATGTAACACATGATATTATGAGAAATTTAGCGTTCGGCACTGAACGCCCCTTTTTCCTTCTATGTGCCTATCCTCCAGAGTCTCGAAATCTCGAGGGATTCCCAAAATATTTCCATGTGGCTCTATCCTTCGACCTGTTTTGACTCATCCAAACTCGCCACTCCAATCCTCTAGAGTCCCAAATTCCTGGACTCTTGAAGCGTCTTCTCTTACATGTGGTGACACATTAAATGAAATGGTAGGGATAGGTGATATGGACCTTCAACTGATTTAACCCCAACGTTCCAGCCTCCCAATATTCCCAAAGTGCCAAACTCCCAAATTCTTGGGTACTCCACCAGGTTTTGGTTGAGCACTCATGCACAAGAGGAATGACACGTGATAAGGGCAGAGGTAAGACATAGCCCCATGAGTGGGTGACACACATCATGTTCTAATGGGAACATAGGATCTACGAAAATCACAAATCAAGGTGACACATGGCATGTCGAACGTGGGTCCACATAACCCTGGGTGATGTTGACATGCCACGTCACTCTGGACTGAAAACCTTCCAATGCCCATTATCTCTCACAGTCGAGATGTGTCCATGTAGGTCCATAGATATACGGACTACGTTGCTTCAAAAATTCTTCATTCAGGGAATATGTTGTGTGATTTCCTTGTTACTCCCAGAGTGGTTAGTGTTGATATGACCACGACCTAGATCCAATAGTAAGAGGGAATCCAGAGTGATTCTTGGATCAATGGTTCTCATCACTTTGCGAGTTCGACATTCAGGGGTTTTCCCCCCCTTGACACTCCCTTTCTCCTAGAGTCCCATTCTCCTGGAGTGGTGAAAGATGGACTGACTGCAACTTAGATCAAACGGTTGGGAAGGATCCGAGGGTCCTCAAATCTCTGGTTAATGTTACTTCGTAACTTCGATGTTCGAGGGTTTTTGTGCTACGATACCTATGTTCTCCCGAAGCGGTCAACGTCAGGTATACCACGACGTAGATCCAATGGTTAAAGAAAATTATGAATACCCTCAGATCTATGGCTTGTGTCACTTTGCGACTCTGACATTCAAGGGTTTTTACAGTTACAAGGTTATAGCATCCCGGATCTCTGAAACCAGGAAAATTCTTAGCTCCTTTCGGACTTAGCAAAGGGTTTGAAGGTCTTAGTCACATGGGTTTCCTGGAAATCCTCGAGGATGCACACTCTAACCTTAGCTATTATTTGGTTAGGGCCATGGACATGAGCCCCCGGTCACATGGATTTATGGTTTGAAAGGGGTACCCTCCTTCCACAGATATCGAATTTGGTGACATGCGAAGGTGAATTGAGGGGTAGACATGATTGATGTGTTCAACAAAGTCTGGATACCACCCTTATAATACAAAACCATTTCTTGGGGAAAAATTTCCCTAAGGGTATTCCATCAAGTACATACATCATAAACTTATTACTAAACTACTCTAAAATCCTATATCTAATAGATCTCCTACTGCTAAGTAGAGGAAAACATAAACCATGAAAAATAGCGAGACTCACAGGAAAAGCAGTAAGCATTTCTAATGTTTAATGAAACAATGTAATTTTAATCATAGACCCATACATTCAACCATAATTTCGACTTTAATACATAGATTATATCAATACTTATCAAATGACAGGATAGTGAATTAACTATTGAGAGGGGTGATCGTTTCCACCCAAATGTAGGCACAACCACTCCTGATTGAGTCCTGGACGGATTTATCGTTGGTTACCCCCTAGCTAGACCATGATTCTCTAAGAGAGACTCTTCTTTATTGTTCAGTGAAAGTCAGGGACAGAGGTTACTCTTCTCCTCCCATAGGGACTTAGCCAAATGATTTTCTCTCTACCAAGAAACGGAGTCTGCAGTATTCTTTGCAACCTCGTTTATCAGCTTGGACTGAAAACACTATTAGCTACTTCTTGCAACCAAATAAATATTTTTGTTCATTTATCTTCATAACTATAGAGCTACACACACTCTCCTCTCTTAAAATAAGTGGTCTCCCGACTCATCTTCTTCTCAATTCCCTCTACCCAAAAAAAATCCTTCTTTTCTTTCCTTCCTCAACAAGATTGCATGGGTCTGAATGCCTAATTCGTGGCCAGGTCTAGAATTCCTTCAGATAGGTACTCTTCCCATCTCCTCATTAATTCTTGAGGAGGACTTTCCCAAACACCAGCATGACTGGTGATTTATTTCTAGGTTAGAGGATTGTTCTAGGTTTGGATAATTTAAATCCAGTAAGCTACTGGTCTGGTGGGGGTCATCTCAACAATTTCTGGTTCCCCTCACCATCTCTCTCATGCGTCATGATATACCTTGGAAAACCCCCCTCCTCAGTAGCTATGCAACACTATCCATTTTATTTAATACCAGAATATATATATATATATATATATATA
>ML784578.1:569558-584041 GCA_009831015.1 Picea engelmannii | reverse complement strand
ATTACCGACATGATTAATCCTCAATGGGGATTAATCCAATAACAATAATAATAATAATGACATGATTAATCCACAATAGGGATTTAATCCAATAACAAAATAATAATAAGAATGCTCTTCGCAGTTACATTATTTCAACACTCATATGTATGATAATGTAAAGAATGTAACTATTACTTATCATATAAAGAAAAAGAGGTTTTTACCCTGTATGGGTTTCCTCGAGAAATATTTGTCTCTGTGTTTCTCATATATGTGTGACTGATGTTGAATGTGCCATTGTTTATTTCCCTTCATTAATGTGATCATCATTCAGTGTTTCTGCAAAAAGTTTAAAAGAAGCATAATTGTTTAAGCATGGTAACAACTGATTCACCCCCTCCCTCTCAGTTGTCCAACACATTTTTAGCACTTTATCGATATCATCCTCCATCCATTACATCATATATGAAAGGTAATACAAATGTTCAACCAGTGGAGGACCACGTAGGGAACCAACAAAAGGTTCTCAAACTATTGAATGACAACTTGGTTATGGCACAAATTAGGATGAAACAACAAGTAGATAAAAATTGCAGTGAAAGGGAATTTGAAGTGAGGGATTGGGTATTTATGAGGATTCAACCATATAAATAGATGTCCCTCAAGAAACAAAATAAGGACAATAAATTATCACCCAAATATTATGGCCCCTGTAAGGTTTTTCAAAGGATTGGGAGTCTGGATTCCAAATTGGAGTTGCCTCCATCTTCACGTATACATCAAGTATTCCATGTTTCTTTATTAACAAAGGTAATTGAAAACAATATCCTAGTTCAAAATTTTCTACCATAGATTAATGAAGAAGAAAAAATCATACTAGGACCAGAAACAATCCTTGAAACAAGGATTAAGCTATTAAGAAATTGAGGAATTATAGAGTACCTCATCAAACAAAAGAAACTCCTATTGGAAGAGGCTTCATGGGAAGATGCGTTCTTCATATAGAAACACCTGTTGTTAGTCAAGTGTTGAGGAAAAAACTTGTTTGAAATGGAGGGGCATGTTAAGACATAGAAAAAGCCCCATGTTATGTGTAAAACACATTATTAAGCCCTAGATATTGAATTATTACATTTATAGTGTTATAATGGTATGTCAGATAGAAACCTTCTTTGCACCCTATCATTATAATTGTACCCTTTGTCTCCTATATATAGACCAAGGAGATCTACTCTTGGGATCATATTATCTCATATCATATTGTATTATGAATTGGATATATTGTAAAAGGATGTTTCCCCCACAAAGTGATTGTATTCATTGACTTTTTATCATTTTTTAAGGCATTGGATTATAAAATTACATGTACCCCCCTTCAACAAACTTCATCTTGAAGTTATAGCATGGATTAGGTCCTTTCTACTTTGTCACCCAATGAGCTAGTATAAAACTGTATGTTAAAAATTGCATGATGCCATATGTAACATAATATCATCCTTACATATTGGTCAATACTTAACAACTTCTAATTGCCAGCACAAGTAATCTTGAACTAACACATGCTAATTCTTAAGTCATTATGAATTATCCAAAACATCATGAAATACTCTCTTTAGCCAAGATTCATTTACCAAAATCTTTGAGGCTTACTATCAAGGTATTACCTTTTTTATGATAAGTTCCTTAATTTTAGTAGATATTGAATCCTATTATCCATATTTTAAGTTTGTTACGAATGGTCCAAGAAATGATGATAATGATATTCCAAGTGATATTCTAAATACTTTGACCATTAATTCATTATCTGGATGCATTTTTTTTAATCCTTATACCTATTTAATCATTTCCCAAGGTTCTAATGTTACATCACCTCACTCGATTAACTCATCCCCGAGATGATTATACCCAATAGCATGTAAATATTTTGACATAAATTCTTCAATAGCTATTAACATCATTCAAGTTTATTGTCATGCACATATAAATGACTCATCTCTGGTGATTTACCCCTTATTGAAAAAAAAATATGAGCTCATCAATAGAATTCCTCTAATTCTTATTAACCTAGAAACTTAACCTCACTTCCCTTAAATAAAATGCATCTATACCCAATAATACTAATATCTCATACGATTTTTTATGACAATAATTTCAATAGGGTTGTCATGCCTAAAATTTATTACCAACCCATTATACAACTAGATCACTTTGTGGGTTATGGGCCCACAAAAATCATTGACAAAGCATGTTATACCATACATTGTTATACCTCATATATTCAATTATAATCTTCAAAATTATGTAAGAAAATGGTGAGTACACTTTGTAAGAGGAGATATCAAAGTGGACATATATCAAATTGGACATTGAACATTGCCCTAAACCACTACAATTCTTTCAAATCATCAAGTTTCATTTCACAAATGAAATCATAAACTCAAGAACAATATTAGTGTCTTCAAAAAAACACAGAATTTACCTATAAATTACAATACCATATTCATGATTCACTTACATTCCTTATTTACAATCATTTTTCTTTTGTAAGTAACACTGCATAAAATAAAAGGCTTAGTAACTCCTTAACCATATCTTATATTAATCATTTCTTATATTAATCATTGCTACATTATTCATCCTAGATAGCCATTGAACAAATAGCTTTTTTGATGTGAGCTTATGATGGAATAATAATTCTACTTAAAAACACATGCATGTTATTATATGATAAAACACATGCATGCTATTATATGATAGACTAATAATGAAATCTATTTTCATAGTAACTTTCATGAAAATAATGTGACTGTAAGAAATGTCACTCCTTAACATGAAAATAATGTTATTTTACTTATGTTATTATAGGATAAATATTAAAAATTATAATAATCATAAATAATGATTAATGATAAGTTATTAAACATTCTTGTGGTTAATCAAAACAGTTTGATGAAATTCTTAATTTTTAAGAAGAACATTGGGATGAAAATGTTTTCCATAATGTTGAGGTCTCAAATTATCTTTGCCCAAACACCATAAATTTCAATATGGTAAGTTGTTCCCCTTTGATATTTCACAATAAAAACATATACCCATGACAACTTCACATAAACCAACTAAATCATTATATGCATACAAGAATCAATAATCGAAAAAAGGACATGCTACTTGAAAGAAAATGAAATACCTAAAAAATAGAAGATACATATCATGACACCGTTTAACTTAATCTCAACATTCATATTCTATAAGTCATCATCATCCTTACTAATTCCCTTAATATTATTTATATTGTTCAATCCATTTATGAAAATCTTTAAGGAAGATATATTTTCACTTAGCAATTTCCCATGTGTTATTGTTCCATGATTATTCCACAATGATTAGAAGGTAATGTTTCATATTGTTTTACCTCATCCTTGATTTAAAGGCCACTTGTGCGTATTAGAGTTTAGTTCTTGGTTCCATCCTTCGCATGTACATTTTATAGCTTAAAATGTGATTACTAAGAACTTTACACATCTTCCATTTGCAAATGTAAGTAGCCATAGTTAAAAAACTAATTATTCCCCCACCATTTTCTCGATTCATAAATGGAAAGTAATAATTCATAGGGGCATTTTTTATTATATGTATATTATTAGATTGATGGATCCATTTATAAATTGAGATGATCACTAATCAGATACATTCGATACAACTCGCATGCACATGTAACTAACAAATGTCCAAGGAGACAAGTGTAAATATATGCTTCTAAAGCATAAGTAATTCTTTTGAACCCATAAAAGGTGTGATAATACTCTCCCAATAAAAATTAATATTTCATAAATCAACAAATATCTTAATCACATAATTTACTTCATACTAGTCAACAATAACATGAATCCATAAGTGCATACTTCATCAGAATTATTTTATTGCGCTTATTGAGACCATACATTTTATTAATTAAACTATTTTCATGATATATCATCCAAGAGTATTGGTACGAAGTCTTAATACATTATCCAAAGGTATACTTTAGATAAAACCTATTATGAGTAATTAATTTATTTTCTCTTATAAACGATTAATATATTTAACAATGGGCTTCTGCACTTTGTTATCCCGATAATTTGAAGTGTTATCCCCATAAATTGAAGAGTGATCATGAAGAGCATATGGTACACTCGTGTTTCGTGTAAGTAATATTCTTTTTATTTCGTGTAAGTAATATTCTTTTTATTTCGTGTAAGTAATATTCTTTTTTAGGTGAAGAATCTTATAGACATTTGATTGTTCATATCAAGCATACTCATAAAACCTATAGGGTTCTTCACTCAATATAATATGACAAGATACTTTTCTTAATGTTCCACCAATAACCCTTATGTTATATTAGTGAAACTCAAAAATCCAATATACTTGCATCGTACTATTGATCTTCATATGCTATACACGATGGAGTGGGTATTTAGATTTCCCTTCGTCCTTCCTCAATTCTTTTAACACTTGTATATGATTTTAATCTTAGTTCATGTATTATACAATAGGGTGGCTTTATCTCCACGATCATTATGATAAAAAAATTCCCATAATTATTAACCATATGAATAATAAAGATTATACTTTCATATCAAATCTATATTCATGTTATTAGTTATAGTTGAAAATTCCTTCATAGTTTTATATTAATTTGGTTAGCACATAGAATGTACGAGGTACCCCTTTTACGATTGCATATTGCTTAAATGGTTGATTGAGAATGTAAAGTTGATGTGTATTGTTGGTGTTGCAAATTGTTAAGTGTTTATGTGTTGCTAACTCTCTGCACCATTAAAACTCACAGTTCTGGTGTTCTAAACCCTAGTCATTGTTCAAGATTGTTATCTCACAGGGTCATCCTACAGTTTCCTCTTACAACAACAATATTACCCACTTCCCATTATGCATTGCAAATTGTCCATTATAATCCTGCATTGCCAACCCTCTGTCTTTTGATTGATCAAACCCTTGTCAAATATGAAATCTGTCTAAGGCCCAGATTTTAACCAGTCATTATATGTTCCCTCTCAAACATGAAAAATCTTGCCAGTCCTTCATAAAGCCTAGTTCAATTTCCCTGCAAACTGGCTATGTGAACTGGTTGTTGGCGCCGTGAACTCGTTATTGGAGATGCAAACCCTCTGTTTACATAGAGTTGTCTCTATTTTCCTATATGCAGATTCACTCAGATTGAATTGTTGTCCCTCTTATCATACCCTACTTTCAAAAGACTCAAGATGTAGCTTAAGGATGCAAAAAGTTGAAATTGACAAGTTGAAAAAGGAAGATTTGAAGTCCCAAATCAAGCTAAAGGAGATGTTATATCTATATAAGGAGGAAATTGATAAAGAAAGGTTCATGGTTAAGAGGTCTTTGCCCCTTCACAGGAAACTCAAGAACATATATAAGCAGAAGAGAACTTGTCAAGCCGAGATCAGGAAATTAAAAGTAGAGTTGCACCCCTTCAGAGAGAAAGTAGCAAAAAGGAACTTAGATATGTTGGATAAGGTGGATACTAGAAGGAGTACCAGAACCAAAAGATGAATACATGATAAAATTTCACTTCAACAAAATTTGTCATGATTTACTTTTTTCATGCAGTTACAACCCTAAATGATGATTTTGGATTTTGAGCTAAACTTAGCATTTCCATATGTCTTTTCCAAAGTTACTTCAGGTTGTAAGGATTTTGTATAATTTTTTGAAGGCTTACCCTACTTATGTGATGCAGGAGCATTGCTCCACCTCAACATGTGCCAACTAAATAACATGCGTGGTGCACATTCAAGGAAGGAGAGGCGCCGCCCTCTCATTTTTTCCTCAAGAATCCAAGGTGTGATCTAGGAATTAATTGAAGACAAGATGGAAGAGCCAAATCGTTCTTTCGCACAAGCTGGAGATAAGGTCGCCATTAATAGGCTAACGGCAGAAGGGATCGACATCCTATTTGGAGAAGATTTTCATCATTGTAATATGTCCATCAGATAGGTGTTTGAATGGTGATTTGACACCACTAGTTTATCTTACGAGGGAAGCTCATAGAGCCGTTCTTGTATAAATTTTTGTATTGTAAGCAAAGTAGAGGTTGCTTAGGTTGGTTGAGTTGGCTATAGGTTGTAGGGATAAATAAAGAGATTCGAGACTCAGTTGTAGCTCAGACTCCACCATTGTAATTTAGCATTCCATCATTAATAGAAAATGACAATTTTTCTTGTTTTATCTTTCTGTTTAATGGATGTTGTGTTATGAATGTCATTTGCATGCATTTGAATTATAGATTAATGTTAGAAATTTTCTGCAGGGATATATATATATTGTTTTCTATCCGAGAGTATGTTGAGTTAAGTCTGGTTCTCTAGGCTAATATCAAGGAGTGTGCGACATAGTAGGGAGACTCTGTAAGCCGACGCAATGAGTGTGTTTCTAAACTCAGTGGTGTCAAAAGAGAAGCTGCCAGGAGGGTACACCAGATTAATTTACAGACTCAGGGAGAAATTTCAAGGTGGTTAAGTAACTTGGAAAGATAGAATGTGTAGGGAGAAGCACAGTTCAGAGTTATTGAACACTCTGAAACACTCTTTCAGGAGGGCATCGAGCTAGTGTGCGCAAGCACAGAAGAAACACGGTTGGAGGTGTTGGAGAGTCCCAGAATTGCTGAACATTATGGTTAAGGAAGGTTTTGCAAGAAGTATGTCGACAAAGGAAAGAAGATGCCTTAAACCTTTCCATAAGGCTAAAGGGGAAGCCGTTGAAGAACTGAGCCAAACACAAGGAGTGCACCTAAGGTGTCGTAATTTCACCTTACAAGCTCAGGAAGAAGAGCGAGAAACTTCCAGGAGGGAAAGAGAAACTCATAGAGGAACTGGGAACCTCAAAGGTTTTCAAGCCGAGCAAAGTCGCAGAAGGAAAGTTACGCAGTCCTCTGCAAGGAGTGCAGAAGGTATTTCAAGAACACTCTAAGTACCGAAAGGAAAATTGCACTAAGTGTGCAAAAGCATCGAGGACTTGCCAAAGTCCCAAAGACAATGAAATCATCCATCGTCGAGGAAGAGACAGGTTGCAGAAGATCGAGAAGTTCAGGAACAGGAGATTTAGAAGTTTTTTCGAGAGAAAACAAAGATCTTCGCAAAGTCGCAAAAAGCGATTTCATTCTGGACCATTGGATCCAGAGGACACGTGGTAGAGATACACGTAGTTCGGGAAAGTTCAAGAGGGAATACCTAAGAGAAGGAATCGGGAAGTCCAAACTCACGAAGTGATCATAGCCGTTAATTTCCAGAGAAATGTGGACCGTAGATCTGGTCCCGAGGAATTCGCCAATTTGGATATTGAGAAAGGAGGAGGAGAAAAAGCTTGTTAAAGTCCCGAAACGCGGGGTCGCGAAGGGATTTGGCCCACAGACATAGCTCATGGTCACATCAAGGTAGGATCTTAGCATTGAGAGCTAGAGCATGTTGGCATAAGAGTTAAAAACATAAGGAGAGGGTTTGTAGGTGTCCCATAGTGGGTGCCGAGGAAGAAAAAGGGCATGTGTCAAGTTAAATTAGTTCGATCAGGAGCCTGATGAACCAGTTGGTTCGATGACTTGAATGATCCTAGACCGGGAGGTTACGTCAACCCCAAAGGAGTTGGAGGGGAGGTTGGCACCATTCTGGCACAAGTTTTAAAAGTTGGAATCTTTTTGTAAGTAAATAGGATTCTATAGGAAAGTTCACAACACTTGGATTTACTGGTGCTACGAACTTTTTTTCCTGTAGCATCTTTCTCTGATGTTTTCATCATAAATTTTGAATCCCTATCTGGGTTCTTCTGAAATTTGGTGCGGAGAAGAACCATATTACCATTTCATTGTTGAAAAAGAATCAACCTGACCTAATTCAGAGTTTGGAAAAACATTTGAAATAATCACCTACGGGAAAGTTCGCAGTGCATGTTGTCAAAGGTGTTGCAAACTCTAACATTTTGATAAATCCGAGCTATGGGAGGGTTGCCAGCTGTCAAGGAAGGTTATAATGGTTTCCTATGAGGTATTTGGACATGAGGGACATGTGTTCTATCACCAGATCATGCATCATGAACTATTTCAAAAGGAATTTATCACAATAGACAAGATCCAAAAAAATAGGAATTTGTTATGTTTTTGTTGGAATATTTTCTAACAAACTCCTAAATGGATGAGAATCCTATGTAACTCCTTGGTTTCAACCTCCTTAGGGTAGATAAATATCATTCACTATATATGAAGGGGATTTTGATAAGGAAAGTGTGGGATTCATGATCCAAGAGAGGAGAGGGTTTGAGGAGCAGTTTTGTTGCTTATTTGTAAGCCTAAGGGCATGTTTGTAATCACATTTTTCTTCCATTAAAGATTCATGAGAGTTATTTCTCAGATTTTCTTCTTGTTTTCCATTTATTTTGTTATCTTCTTGCTTGAATATATTGCAGGTTTTGAGGATCAAAGGGTGCCTTTGATTAATGGATTCCTGAGAAACAATTGATCTATTGTAGCTGGCATGTTAATCATTATTTTTGTTCAAGCATTTTTCAATCTATTCTGTAGAGAGGATCTCTTTTTAGTAGACATTCTTATTTTTGTTCACTTTCCTTTCTTCTAGTCATCATCATATAAGATATTAACCAGATGATTTAGCTTCATTTCCTTCAATCTACAGAGTGGTTTTGAGTACATGCCCAATGGTAGATCACTGATCTACAATAAGACTATTGCCCTATTTCTTGTTCTTTCTTGTTGATCCACCCAATTTAAATTGATTTAATTTTTCAAATTCTGATCGGTATTAGGTTTGTTCTTAAAGCAGTCTAAGAACAACTTCTAGTGCTAACAAATCTCACAAATCATTTTGGAACCCACTTATCCTAAAGACGTCACATCATCTAAGGTTTGACAAATAACATTAATAAAATTATGTTTAAGATGTATACACCATTATAAGTTCTCATGGTTAATCATTTATTATGAGACGATTAATCATTTATTATCAAACCTTAAATAGCAACCCATGGGACTCGAAAATGCTATATTGGTTTATTTTCCTAAAATCCTTTTTTAAGAAATATCCCTTTTAAAGAAGATCATTTTTAAGTGTATCTTTAAGAAAATGAAAAACAAAATATGAGAATGAAAACTCTATATTGTAATTTCTTTCTAAACTTTCATAATAATAAAATGGAATTGAAATTAAATTAAGAAATATGATCAAGTAACATTTTTTCAGCGGCAATAAATCTTGATTTTAGTTTGATTTTTTTTTTTAATAAAACTAAAATTTAAATACAAACTGTTTTTAATTTTTAACTAAATGATATGGGAAATAATTTGTTTACTTTTAAATTATTTCCAATTATTTTATAATAATAAAATAAATAAAATCATTTTTAAAATTAAAATGAATTATTTCTAATAACTTTAAAATAAATAAAATCACATTTCATGCTAAAAACCCTTGTATTTTTCAAAATTTCATTTCATTTTCATCTTAAGCTTTTTTATCTCCTCGTCTTTAACTTGCTAATGTTAAGGTTTTTGTTTACCCCTCCCATAGGAGCTAGAGTTTTAGCTATTTGATCATATGGGAATGAATCAATCCTATGGATATTCTTCTTCTCACTTAATGTAAACTTTTCTCCCTCCTTTATTTCTTTTTTCCTTTTTTTCAGTTTTTTTTCTTTCTAATGAGGTTGTTGTTTTATAATTTCTTATTGTATGTTTGAAGAGCTTAGATAATTTCATGGTTACTTTCTATAGTTATTTGTTTCTTCTATTATGATTATAGCTTCTTTTATATAAATCAAATTCTAAATCACTATTTTATGTATAGAATTTGTAAGTCATTTTGTCTATTAATAAAGAGAATTTATAAGAGGTTCAATTGAGAATTTGAATATGATTAGATCATATAAATGCAAAGAATTATATTTTTTTTAGTTGAGGTTCACGAAACCCTTGAGAACATTATCTTTCCATTCTATCGTTTTTAAAATTAGATTAGTAGCTTATTTTTTGAAATGGAAGGAATGGTTAATTACAAATCCATTTACGATAGACATAAAATGTTTACATCCCAATTTGTAAGATTTTTTTTTATAATGTGGTGGGGTCTACAACTTTTCCATGTTTCCAAAACATTTCATTATGTTTTGGCATTAGATGGTTATTTGTAGCAACCGATATCGTTGAAAAGAAGGGCACCAGCTCAAGCTTCGTTCCAAAAGAGAATAAGCTAGATTTGTAACTTTGGCAGGAAGAGACAAGGTAACTTTGCTCGTCCTTTCATTTGCATCGATATTAGAGTTGATTGGATAAGAAGGTGAGCAAGCACTTGTTCATATATATCAAAGAACATCCATTACAATGTAGAGGCTAGAGTGACGTGACATTTTTTGATATTACAGATTTAAAAAATGAATGGCAAACAAAAGCACTGGTATCCCATACTTTAATAACCTATTAATTAATTGCGCTTTAATATTAGCCTATTAATTAATTGTGGTTGGCATAAATGGTTTTATGAAGTATGGTTTAGAATACCAATTCCATTCAAAAAGTTGTAAATAATAGCATCCCTTCTAAAGTTAAAAATGTGTAAAGGATACCATGTAATCTACAAAAACTAAACTACAAACGACTCCACAGATGTCATATCATCAAACTCTACTAACAATATCTTATAGTGTTGTTGTAATGTATGGATTTAGTGAAATTAATAATGAATCTATTCGTCATCAAATTTTCAAGGAAGAAAGGGTCGAGGGAAGCACAAAATCATATAGACGAGATTGATGAATATGTGAACATAATGATTTGAAACATTTATGAGGTCATTTTTAATGATTAAGATATTTTTTAATATCTTTTATTTTTATTTGGTGGATATAATGTATGGATTTAGTGACATTAATAATGAAATTATTCGTCATCAAATTTTCAAGGAAGAAAGGGTTGAGGGAAGCACAAAATCATATAGATGAGATTGATGAATATGTGAACATAATGACTTGAAACATTTATGAGGTGATTTTTAATGATTAAGATATTTTTTTATATTTTTTATTTTTATTTCGTGGATGTAATGTATGGATTTAGCGACATTAATAATGAAACTATTTGTCATCAAATTTTCAAAGAAGAAAGAGTTGCGGGAAGCACAAAATCATATAGATGAGATTGATGAATATGTGAACATAATGACTTAGAAGACCTATGAAGTAATTTTTAATGATTAAGATATTTTTATGTCTTTTATTTTCATTTGGCAGATTCAAAATGTTGATGATATTGTTGGTCCTATTTCATTGTTTTAATTCTCAAGTTTATCGCATTACCCTTTGTAATGAAGCATATAGGTAATGAAGAAGATTATAGTGATGATTTGGTCAATGTACTATTTTGTTAGATATGGATATTACCTTTTCCAATAGTTATCAATTAAAGTAATCAATTTCAATTAAATTTATCAATTTTTTTCAAAGGGAAATAAGATATGTTATTACATATGTTTATAATTTTATCTTTACTTGTTATTGTGAAATCCTTTGGTTAGGCATTAAAAAAGTGCAATATTTGAGATTTCTACTTGTGGATTGATCTTGAGTATGGACTTTTCATTTTGTAATGATCAAGGAATTTTGAATATGATTTGTGTAGTTTGGTATATAAGAATCATGTTAGATGAATTTTATTGGTACAAGTCAAAATGTCTGTATAATTTGTTTCGTTCATTTTTATATAAATAAATTATAATTTTCTTGTTTTTTAATAAAAATAACTAATTTTTTTAAACTTGATATGCATAACCATAACCCAAAAATATTATGAATAATACACTAGTACTATTGAATAGATGAGGGATTTACTAGTGTGACCATCACAAGTAAACCTCACACTTGCACTACTAAACAAGAATAGTGAAGTTTATAGTTCTACATTCTCTTGATTATATTCATGGATACGTAATATGCAGTAAGAACACACAACCATGCATCAAATCATGTCATTCAATGGGGTTTACTTCCTTCCTAACTCACCTTCCTCTAAATAATACCATTTTCAACCTTCGTATGCTCCCCCTATCCTTCAAATTGTCGCACTCATCATGACATCGGTCACTGCACTACAACTAGTATATGAGTCACCCTTCATGGTGTGACTATAATATGCATCAAAATTCCACATCATATCTTTAATGTAGTGTGAGTATAACCCTCACCACCTACATGAATTTTGACATCGTTCTCTCTAACCCCAATGGACCTAGCTAATCTCTATGGCCCTATCCATCATTTGGATGGTACTCTTCCCCCATAAGAATCATCTAGGTATGTTAATCCCTAAGCATATTAAAATGCTAGGGCAAACCCCCTCCACAACTCTAACTAGGAACTCATCCCTAGACATCAAATGTACATCATTACAACTCCACCAATGAGTATATCTCTAGCCATATTCTCAAACTTGCAATACGCTAGGAGTAAAGGAATTTCTAATATAAAATTAGTGATTGAGTTTTTTCCCCAATCCATAAAATGTTGATTATGTAGAGATATTTCCTTCATCTGTATGAGCCCCCATTAACCTTTAACAAATAAAAACCTATGTTGTACATGGAATGACCCATCTTTCAAACTCCACCTCACAACATAAAACCAAAACATTAGTTATAACATAACATTCATGATATCACAAACATAAAATAATTGCATGTTAACTATCACATGCCATCATAAGTAACATAACATCAACATAATAATAATAAAAATACATGATATCAACCATGTGCCATCATAAATCACCTAAAATTGCATAACATCATGAATACCCTATGATGATAATCAATACAACACATCATATATGTAGGAATGTAATAACTAGTAACATGCAATGAACATATAAGTAAAGGATAACACATATATGACTTCTAATGCCATAGAAAAATACCATATCAAAATATCAGTTTAACAACTTAGTTAAATTGTGCTACGTTTACTGGTTGTCCATAAAAAAAAAAAAAAAGTAATTTTAACACTTAAGTTACTTAAATTTCATTAAACATATTAATTGATCGCAAGGTATGTAACTTTACTCTTTCTAAACAAAAAAAAAAAATTATAAAAAAAATTGTACAAAAAAAATCTATATAAAAACAAAAAATTATTAAAATATTTTCTTATAGATCATTAAATCTTAATCTATGTCATCAATACCAACTTCCATGTCCAACTTATCAATCACTAGTATCAATCCTTGCTCTTATAACACTTATATAGATTTCCAAATTTCTTTCCTAGACTCCCTCAATGAGTGGAAATCATTATTGAAGCATCTATTCTTCATCCACATGTCCTTTCTCTTATAACACCTATATGGAGCTCCAAAATTATTTTATGGACTCCATCTATGCATAACTCTCAGTTTAGAAATATATATTTTTCATCTACATAGTTGTAAAATTCTTTTATGAAATCCACGTATGCAAAGATCATTATAGAAACATCTATTTTGCTGATCTTATTCTTCATTACATGGAATTGAGATGTTCGATGAAGGGCATTTATTTTCCTCACTAATATGGTAATGATTACAAATCATATTTTTAAAATTATTGTTAAAAAACACAAATCATTTTTAATAAAATAAATAATTAATAATTCTTAATAAAGTGAAGATATAAAATATTTTACTTAAATATTAAATTAAATTTATAAAATTTATTTACTTAAAAAAATATTTTAATATAAAATATAAAATATGTAATAAACCTAATTTTCATTAATAATATTTTGCATTAACGTTAATACAAAGGTTAATTTAACAATAATAAAATCAATATCATCCTAAGATATGTTATTGTGTGTAGTTATTCGATTTTCTTCACTCTTATTTTGATTAATAATCATATCTCTTGTTACACTTGTTATTCTTTATGGATGTAAAGTATGGGGCTGTAATATCTCTCGTGAATCCTGGAGAAAGATAGAGAAAATACAAAAGAATTTTATAACCTATAATCTCAAAATTAAAGGAAATACGCCCTATCCCATCCTCCTCATAGAAACTAGCCCCTATTGAGAGCATGGTTATGACTAGATACCTAATGTATAAGAAGAAGTTAAACAACATGGAAGACAAGAGGCTACCTAAAATTGCTTCCAAATCAAGTCATAACCACCATCGACTCAAGCGAGGATGGCATAAACACACCCAATCTTGGCTAAACTATTGGGGAATAATGGAAGAAACCAATAAAGATACTATTAAAAAAACCGTCAAATCAAAATTTAAGGAAAAAATGTGGTGTGATAAAGAGTTAGAGAGAAAAAGAAAATTAAGGTATTATAAAGATGTAATCAACCCTAATCTAGAAGATCAAAATTATCTATCTGTTTTGCCAAGTGTAAAGAAAAAAATAAGCATTGCTAAGATAAGAACAAATTCTCACGAGCTCCATAGTGAAACT
>ML784578.1:544416-566098 GCA_009831015.1 Picea engelmannii | reverse complement strand
AAATATTTGTAAAAATAAATTTATTATAATTGTAAATCTATAATCCTATTTTTAATATAAAAATTAAAAACATAATTATCAAAATTTAGGCTTATGTTTCGATCACAACAACGTGTCCAAATTACTATTAAAAATGTGCATTGCTGTTAATATTATTTACAATATAAGTAATTTGGTGATAAGTATCAAACTTCAAAACTCACGAGTGATATAAAGTGACGAAAATTCCGCTATCGTAAATAGCTCGATGTAAATCTATTATCGTTTTGAATTGCTGTTTATTATTTAGATAATAAAATTTGTAATATAGGCAAAGGTGGAATGGAACTCTTTAGTGGATTGAGGAGGTCTAGTTCTTCTTATGTCTAGCATTTATCTTAGTTGCTGCATCAAATCTGTAGAATAGTTGCTTCAACCTTAGCGGTTGTTAACTGAAAGCATTGCTTCAATCATGAATATCCTAAATTTGTTGCGATGATTGATTTACTATTGAGAATGCATGAAAAACATCAATCCATACATGTAACAACATGGAAGATTTCAAGGAGCCACTTTATGTTGAGATTGAAGCATTCAAACTCCTTCTCTTTAGAACATTGAACCAAGCCAAATAATCTTGATGTTTAAAAGATGGGTTCGAATCCATCTCATTTAAAAGATGGGTTTTTATATTTAATCTAAAAAAACATTGATTTTATCAAAGTAAGTTTTGATTTAATTAAAAAGATTTGATTTAAAAAAACATTTGTTTTATTAAAGTAAGTTTTGTTTGAAAAGTTTATTAAAGTAAGTTTTGTTTGGAAAGTTTACAAACCTCTAGTCTAGTTTGGGGACTATATAAACATGGATGGCATAGAATTGGTTTCTCATTTGATAAAAATCCACATCACTTTGTTTTCATGTGGTTGATGGTAATTTGCATTTTTATATCAAAATTAGGGAAGATCAAAATCTTCTTTTGCTTAGGTCCTTATATTACGGGGCCTTTAGGAATGTTAGATTATCTATTCAATACTTTGAATTCAACTCTGAAAAGGAGATTACAACAACCCCTATATGGATAAACTTTCCCCACTACCCATTAATGTTTTAATATGAAAGCATCTCCAAAGGTATTGGACACAAATTAGGTCAATACACTCATCAAGTTGAACCAAAAGAAAATATGTATTATTATGATACAATATGCTTTGAATTCAACTCTAAAAAAGAGATTACAACAACCCCTATATGGATAAAGTTTCCCCAATAGCCATTAATGTTCTAATATGAAAGCATCTCCAAAGTTATCGAGCACAAATTAGGTCAATATACTCATCGAGTTGAACCAAAAGAAAATATGTATTATTATGCTACAATATGTGTGGAAGTGGATTTGTAAAATGAACTGCAAATAAATATGGAAAACTAAAGGCCCCAACAAGAATTAGACTATGAGTATCTTTCTTTCAAATGAAAATATTTCCAAGAGTACAAGAATTTTGCTCAAAATTACCCAAAAACACAAGAGAACCAGACTCTTCCTAAGAAAGATCCTGACCCTTCTAATCTACAAAGTAAAACCAATTTAAATGAGCAAACACTAGATGTAGAAAAAAACAATCAAAAGTGTCGCTACAATGAAAACAAATCTAGGAAGAACCATTCAAAATGAATATTGATAACTTTGAGGCACTTGAAAACATAGAAGATATGAGAAGGAAAGTAAGGAGGCAGCCAATATAGGAAGATCTAAAACTTGAAATTAACCCTAGCATCATGCAAGGAGATTAAAAGGATGTTCCATAAGAAGTATAATCCCTGCAAGTCATGTTGGTGAGTGAATAAAAGAACAAAAAATACAAGTCATGTTAGTGCGCAATTAAAAGAACAAAAATCCAATTACCTATGTGGGTGAATAGAAGAACAAGAATCCAATTACACGTGCTATTTTAGAAAGGGGAAAAGAACCCAAGTACATTAAAAAATTATCCATCAAGCAATATATATTCTCTAGAAATATGCCCCCCTCCTACTCTGACATCTCTTATATAACCATATTCACACTTGAAGGTTCCTTATAGGCCACCACCTCACAGAAGAGGATACAATTCTTTAAGTATTTCAACCCTTGACATCTCTTATATAACTGTATTCATATTGAAGGTTCCTTATAGATCACCACCTCACACAAGAAGATACAATTCTTTAATTATTTCAATGTGTAAGGAGGTATACATACTAGGCCTATAATAACCAAAATTAAAAAATGACAGATAAATAATGTCTAAAACGTAAAACCTTTTTTATTATCATTATATATAATCTTTTGAATTATTGTTGTGTAATTCCACTATGGCATATTCTAATATAAAATATTTATATTACTTTTAAACTAAAATATTATTAATAATATAGATGCTTTGTAATTATATATAATTTTATTAATAAGATCTTAACTTCATACTCATTATATAAATATCACTATTATAAACAAGGGGAACTGCAAAGCAATAAGCCTTTGTTTAAATGATAGTTTAAAACAACTACAGAACAGAAAAGACAACAATTAAAGCTTACGAGAAATCAATTGTTGCACAATTAGTTATTAACAGATATATTGATTATATATCAGTGAGAAAATTAAAATAACAATAGAATGCAAAGCAACAAGTCCCTATGTCAAAACATATAAATATATGTGTGCTCAAAACATAGATCTTAATTTTCAATTAAGATAAAGCATTAGATATTAGTTACAAGGCAACATGAAACATCTGCTACCGTCAATGTAAATAACTAAAAATGTTAGATATGTTTTAAAATGAAATGGCAACAAAACTTGAAATACCGAATAATGCTATGTTATTTTATTTAATTGGTGTTTTTGTTTACTGCATAATATGTGTTATTCTTGTTCATGTTTTTTCTCTTGGTATGATGGATCTTCGATACCAATTAGAGGTTTAAATAAGAACAATTATGATCCATCTCCCTAAACTTTGACCACCAATGATGTATAGAACCAAAATATCTGGATTTTGGAAATCATTTTTTGCTCATATGTGATGAAAAACATAAATATCAATGAAGTCAATGCCATCTCTTTTTCATTATTTCTTTCCGAATCAATGAGAAGTTGGAAAATATTATTCTTAGAATTTCGTTGTTGTAAAAATAGTGTGTAATGGAGCCAAAAACATAGATGTTCATGGTTCAATGGTCAAACTTCCAAACAAAGGGAATAGAAATTTGATATTCCCTTAAACAAAAAACAACTGAAATGCAAATCCAAAAATGACTACCTGCATCCTTTACAAAAACCGTTTAAGTTCTTTCTAGTCATCCCCTATAAAAGCTACAACACGCTATGGAATTGTAAACATAAGAAACAACAAGGAAACTAGAAGCTTAGAAATATTGTTTCATTTCATTGTTTAAGTTGGTAAGAAATGTGAAGCCGATTTGATTTAGTGCCACATCTTTTTGCTCGACGACCGAGGATAAGTGGTGTTTTAAGTTTTTTCTTAAAGGAATTGAATTTGGTGCGAGTCCAAAGCACTATATCCTAGTAACATGTTATCAAACAAGTGTCAGCAAATGTGCAAGGAATGGTTCATGGGCCATCTTAATGGTTCCATAAAAAATTAAAATAAGCCATATTTCATGATGCCCATATTTCATAGCTACAAGGATATCGACCAAATTCAAAGCCCACATAACCTTGCAAAAAAATTAAAAGACATAAAGAATAATGTTTAAATATATCATTTAACAAAATAAGCAAAGCAAAAAGAATAATATAAATAATATACATATGTCTCCAAAAGATAGATGGCCTCCTACCATGTTTTTCTAGGTGTAAATAGCAGACCACGTTGGAGCATCCTATCAATCTAGGAACATGAATATATACACCTGGATGTTCTTATTATCCTCCACCAAGGATACGGTTTCCAGATGCATGCACACCACATTCAACAGTTAGCTTCAACATAAATAGAATATCTCTTGCAAATCCTACTAAATAACTCTAACTTGTAGGTTTTAGTTGAGTCCTTGGAGGAACTATTGGACAAATACACCCTCGTAGTCATTGAATGAATTTACCTGGGTTGGGTCATTGCTTTAGATGAGGAAAGGTCGAAGACAACAGAGGATTCATTTTTAGAACTACTGAATTTGGAGAAACCTTGGTTCTTTGGATCGATAATTCACACATGGAAACACTACTTACAAGAGCCATGATCAGAGCCAAATCACTTACGATCCCAGGCATGATTAAATCAATTGTATTTCCTGCATTTTCCATCTTTGGCTTCTTGTAGTTGGCATCTTTTTTTTTTACATTTTAATTGGATGCGTATGCATCTATGTGTTTTTTGTGTTGATATTATGGTAGTTACGGGGGGTATTAAACCTCCACGTGTAACCCTGACAAGAATAAAATATTATGGGAAGTAAGAAGAAACCCTAAAGAATTAGACATAACACTAGAAGACAAGTCGGCTAAAGAAAATAATTAATATTGAGTTTTTAGCCTCCAGAAAGAGAAGTCGGCCCAGACAGATAAGGAAGAGAAGTATAAATACAATATGCCAGAGCTCATTTGGAAACATACATCTCACAACTACAAAAATCTAGTGCACACTGCAGAAATTTAGTAAGTGCGCAAGTCTGGAGAGTAGTTGCAGCTACAACTACTACGACTTCTATTTTTGGTTTTAGGCTTGGAATTTTTCTTGGTTATGGTTTGGAATTTCTTCCTTGTGTGCTAGCTATGGAGAGAGGCATGCTACATTGATTGGATATTGGTTCTAGGGTTTCTTCCAGAATCATTAGATCTTTGTCAAGGTTAAGGTGCTCGGGGGTGGCTTCGACCTACAGTTGGGTGAAAATATTTCTATGTTTTCAATGGTTAAACGAGAACACCTATTATTTCTAACAATTTATGGGCCCACACTATATTCAGAAAGTCTAACCGTTGGAAGATAGATTGGGAGGATTTTTCTCAGTTATAGTTGCAGTTGCAGTTGTAGTCAAAATTTTTGTTGCAGCAACGAAAACCTAACCCTCTTGTTAAGTCACCTTAAGTGAAGATATTGACCTAATTTATGGATGTCCTAGTTCACCCTAACCTATCTCACCTCCTGGTACTCTCAGCAAGATAAAACACCAAGTTTGAGTTTTTGGTCTAAGTCAAAGGTTGACCGAGTCAAAGCAGTCATGACTTACTCTATGAAGTCAGAAAACAAGTTAGAAGGGGATTATAACTTCAAATCATGGAAGACAAGAATTTACCTCATCCTTGCCAAGAATAAAGTGTTGGATATTGTGAAAGGAAAGATCATAGAACCACAGTTTGAAGAAGGGAGAAGAGAAGGAAACTCAAAACGTTGTAGTTATGGAGAAGTTCAAGGAAAATGACATCAATGCCATGAGTATCATAGTGGACTCTGTAAAAGACCATTTGATACCCTATATCTCTAATCTTGACTCATCTAAGAAGATATATGATGCCCTAACTAATCTCTTCTCAGTTAGAAACATTAGACAAGTAATGAGTCTGAAGAATGCACTTTGTGACATGAAAATGAATGATGATGAAAGCATAACATCATACATTGTGAGAATATCTTAGTTAAGAGATCAACTACAAGCTATTAAAGAAATCATTTCAAGGAACTGGTAAATATAATACTCAACATCCTTCCTAAGACATGGGATGCATTTTCCGCAAGCATGAACACAAGAAAGGAGTATCTCACATTTGAAGATATTTGGACTTGTTATGCACAAGAAAAATTAAGGATTAGCACAAAAGAGAAATCCCAAAAGAAATATGATGATCAAGCCTTCAAAAGAAAAATTCAAGAATTTCAGGAATAAGAGGAAGTTTGTCTTAAGGAAGGAAACAAACAAAGCATCAGTTTTTGAACAAAGGGAATCCTCAAAGAAGGCCAAGCAAGATAAAATAGATTTCTTCTTCTAAGTCAAGGTAACAATATTCTTCAAAGTTCTTGTACATACCATGTTTACATAGTTTATGTACATATCTTGCATATCTATTTCTTATAAGATAAGATGTTCAAGTGAAACAATACCTATGGAAGAATAAAAAGATAAGGATTGTTATCACGATGACTACAAGTCAAGCAATACACATGAAAAGATGAAGTACGTTGACAACCCTTGGTAACAATTCCTGTGGAATCTATTATATAAGTAACAACTTCCAGATAATCTGAAATCAAAATCAAACTTGAAGAGACCCAGAAGAAGTCAAAACAGAAAGAAGTCAACAATCAAGAGGAAATTAGAAAAAGAATTGTGACACTTTGCAGAAGGAAATAAGGATACAGACGTGGATTTTCTTAGATGGAGGGATCTGATTACATAATTCCAAAATATCATGCATTCATGCATGAACTAAGTATTAGGAGGGATCTAATCCTAAATGATATGATCCATTGAGGATTATGAATTATTTTTCCATGTTCCAATTGAAAGTAGCAATCGTGATAAGAAACACATGTTCAATTTGACTCTAGAGGAAGTCTTCTTCAAAAAGAAGCCTTAAGTATCCTTGGTTTTCCATATATATGCATGATCCTATGATGAAAGGAAGAAGTTGGAATATTCAAGAAATGGAATATATAGAAGACTCCATGGACCCAAAAGCTAAAGAGGAACATGAAGAAGAACATGAAGATTCCAAGAAAGAAAGAAAAGCCCGAACAACCAGTTATTGTACTGATAACCATAAGACTACTAGCTTGGTTTGAACCCACTAAAATCAATCAAGCAGAAGAAATTGAATATGTGATGAAGAATAATGTATGAAAGGATTATGAATGGAAGAATTTGGAGATTCATAACTAGAGGTTCTCCCAGATGGAGGGAGAAGACTATGATGATAGCTTGTTCCAGTAACCAGACATACCTCTACCTGAGCCATTATATATTTTGCAATATCCATGGGTTCGAGTTTACATCAAATGAATGTAAGGATTGTTCTCCTCAACAACGTAATTGAGAAAGAAGCATATGTAGAGAAGACTCAAGGTTTTGAGGTATACCAGAAAGAGACCCTTGTATGCAGATGGAAGAAGACCTTTTATGGATGCAAACAACTTGGTGAAGAGCCTCTCATGCATAGCAGAAGCATGGTGAAAAATCTCTATGATAGAAATAATATATTAGAATGGTTACTCAAAATTATAGGATGATGGATTGTTAATCCATGACAAAATCTCATGATGGTAGAAGAAGTGTTACTTAGATATGTTTCATTTTGAGATTTTCCACGATGTCATGATCTAGCAGGAAACAAAAGTGTTGAATTCGACCATGATATATTGTAATGATGAGATCTATATGAAGCCTTCAAAGAAAACCAATGTTCCATGATAGACCGAAGTACATTGAGATCAAGAATTATATTCACAGTGATGAAGTCCATAAAATATAAGTGTTTCTCCAATATATCTCCATAGAAGAGAAGATATCAAATATTTTGGTAAATCCCCTGTCCAAGATGAAAAGTTTGCATACTCAAGAAACAAGTTAGGGCTCGTGGAGATGAATTCCTTATTGAAAAAGGAAGATATGACTACCAAGTTGGGAAGGAGCAGTGATATGTTATTGATTCATGGACAGTCATTTTTCAGTTTTAAAAATGGTCCAGGATGAGCACTTCCTTTCCATTTCAAAAATTGGTTTGCAATTTCTAATGGACAGGCATTTTCTAGTTGGGAAAATGGTCCAGATTAGACAATCATTTTCGTAAACAAATAGTCCAATATATTGTTGATGTACCATAGAAAACGATCCCCCTTGTGGAAAGTGTGGAGGAATGGTATAGGACAATCATTATTCTTGGCATTCACTCTGAGTATTGGTCAAGTGGAATGGTCTGCCTCGTCGGAAAGTGAATATTTTGAAGTTGATAGTTGTGAGAAGTTTCAAAGAATGGTCCATTTTGGAGGTTGGTGCAAGACAGTCATTTCCTAGGGAAGACTCATTCTATGCAGGTTGAACTATAATTAGTGCCGGAGGAATGGCCAAGTTTGGTGAATATTCCAGGTTCAACAATCAAGGAAAAACATTCCCTAGGGAAGACTCATTTTCTCCAGGTTGCACTATGATTAGTGCCGGAGGAATGACCCAGTTAGGTGAATGGTCCAGGCTCAGAAATCAGGGACATTTATTCTTCTATGCTTGAGAAGAATAATATAGATAGTCCATGGATTATGTTTTACTTTTGGACGACATATACTCTTCCAGATCTCATATATGTGAGTGGAAGAATGGTCCAAATGACATAGTTTATATCATGATATTGTTTTTATGGAGGTTGATATCAAACGATATGATTGTTGTGGAGACTATATGTCTCTCGAAAATAGATGTATGCCACTCTGGTTGATGTGGTCCACTGGTTGAGACTATGAATCACTAATTAAGTAGTCGTGTGCTACTTGGTGTGGTTGTGTACCATTGGATAATAGTTGTGTACCATTGGATAGTAGTTGTGTACTACTATGGATATACACAATTGTGTTATATTGAATGGAATGGTTCTGATTGTCGTGAATACTATCAGTAGTGTTGGAAATGATTACTAGCTAGATGGATAGTCATTGTGTTGGTGGACAGATATTCTCCAAGACTAAAATAGTCCAAGACATTTATTCCTCTAGGACATATGTCTAGATTAGAAGAATAGTCCTTGTAGCCGATGGTTTGGCTTCCATCATCTGTTGGAACAATTATTCTTTTATGACATATGTATGGATTAGAAGAATAGTTATTGTATCACTCTATGGAGTGAGTGACTTATTCAACATCATGCCTGATTACTCAGATGAAGTATGGTTTCAAGAGATGATGCAATTGATGTTATCAAATGATACTGATACTAATGATGATGCTCATGATTTAATCATGAGATAGCATCTATGGCTATGATGATGCTTCAGGTTGAATGGTATGTTTGTGCTCAAGACCATTTCTTTCAATACCTCCCTAGCTAGGAGGGAGTGTTGATACTATGGTAGATGCGAGAGGTATTAAACCTCCATGTGTAACCCTGACAAGAATAGAATATTTTGGGAATCCATAAGAAACCCTAAAGCATTAGACATAACCCTAGAAGACTAGTCGACTAAAGAAAATATTTAGTATTGAGTTTTTAGCCTTCAGAAAGAGAAGTTGATCGAGACAACTAGGGAAGAGAAGTATAAATACAATATGCCAGAGCTCATTTTGACACATACAACTCGCAACTGCAGAAATATAGTGTCCACTACATAAATTTAGTAAGTGAGCAAGTCTAGAGAGTAGTTGCAGTTGCAACTACTGCAACTTGTATTTTCAGTTTTAGGCTTGGACTTTCTCTTGGTTATGGTTTTTTCTTTCTGCCTTTTGCGCTAGATCTGGAGAGAGGTATGCTACATTGATTGGCTAGTGGTTCTAGGGTTTCTTTCAGAATAATTCTCTCTTTCAAGGTTAAGGTGTTCGGGAGTGTATTTGGCCTATGGTTGGGTGACAATATTTCTATATTGTCTATGGTTAAACAAGTACACATATTATTTATAACATTCCACCTATTTGATTCCCCTATATTGTAAACATGATTAAATAATTTAGATAAAGTCCTAATAATTCTTCTATCTATTGTACAAAGATGCATCTGAACAAAAGAACTTGAAATTTTAATATATGCATGCAATCTCTATCTTCTCTTAAACTCCGCACGCTCCCTGTCATTAATACAAAGTTCGTGAAAATGAAAATTTAAGTCTGGATTTTGGAAGGGTGTATGTGTTATCCCTAAATTTTTCACTAGAATACTATAGGGAAAAGGTAGGGAACCTCAATTATTGCATTAGTTGTTTTGGTTTGAATTATGAATCAAGTAATTTGGATAGGTTGGGATAGGTTAGAAGGTTATTTATTTGGTCACATGATTTCAATCAATTTATCAGAAACACTAAACTTATTCAAGGGAATTCACACTAATAGGTTAAATAAATAAACAATTGAATATAGAAGACAATATAGAGGAAACATAGAGAAAAAGTTAACAATTTGTTCACTTGTATTAAGAAGATTTTCAAGTTCAAAATGATATTTTAAAAACTGAAACAAATACTTGAATGAAAATCCTCAAAACAGATAATTTAACAATAAATAATTCACTAGAATTATAGATGAGCCAAGGAGAAATCAATTGTTTGCATAAATTTAAATTGCTATCAAATAAGACAAACAAAGATGAAATACATAGATAAACAATCTAACCATCAAGATTTTTGATTCCTTGAGTATAAAGTCTTGTAGGCTTGAATCTCTTTAAAACGTTTTAGACCTTCTCGTTCTGTTTAATCCCAAAATCTTGAACCATTTACCCTCTCTTTTGATTTTATTTTATGGATAGAGAGTAGATACAACTTTAGATCACAGATCCCAAAACATAGGTTCAGTTATTGTTGTATATTGATATTCCCAACTATTAAATAGAAACTATATTCTACTTAGATCAAATTTGGGTAGATAACAAAACCATAGATAGTAGGTGAAGATCCTATATTTGAGGATCACATATTTGACTCCTAAAGATATTCTTTGATCCTAATGAAATGTAATTCAAAATAACCATGTTAGAGAAAAATATGTGGAAGAAGTAATATTTCGATATCCATATCGATTTGGTGTTTTTATATTCACGTTATTCAAACTTTTTTACAAAACAAGGCTTCAAATTTCTTGTAGTCCCTTAACAGTCTTCAAAACAGGGGCGCTGCAAAAATAATCGCATTTTTGTGGCACAAGTCAAAATTGATAAAAACATGCACTTTTACAAAATTTCCAGACTTTCTTCATCCTTGAACATTAGTTTGATGTTTGAACTTCTCCTGAAGCCACTCAGTTTTGAGAACTCTGCTAGTCCAATACAATTTCCTATTCTTCTTCATTAACTTCTAGGAAAAGTCACAGAAATGGTTATGTTTTTCCACTAGCTTAGTCATTCTCTTCTGTAACCTGAAGTTTTTATTTTTAATTTGTTTATTATGTTTCATAATATTCTTTATGAATTTTCTTTTCTTACCATATTTTTTCCCTTTTGAAGTTTCTCCTATTTCAATCATGTTTTCACATGGATCTTCTTCAGTATCTGGTTTATTTATATCAATGTAAGGCATTTTACTACTATGCATCTTCTCAAACCTTTCAAAATCTGTAAATGGAACCTCAATAACTTTTTCTTCTTCTGTTAGTATAGGTGAAGGAAATATTTCCTTGTCAAGAATCACTTTTTGTATTTCAGGCAACAAAGGGCTGGTACTCTATTATCTCCCTGCTCTATAAATATTTTTCTTCGGAATTTTAATTGCATAAGTCAAATTTTGTCTTTTTTTAAGTTTTACTCATAGGAATATCTTTGAGTGTCTTCATGGTTGTTGCTTCCTTACGTATATATCCTGGAGTACTATCAGAAATATCATCGTCAATAACAATTGGCTCTCTTTTCTTCAAAGAAGGGTCAAATATGGCTTTTTCATTCAACCTTAACTTGTTTGTAGCTCAAGTTTTAGGTATGAATATAAAATCTACTAATTGTTTCCCTTTACCTCCCTTACTCTGTCTCAACTTCCATGGCTGTGGCTTCTTGTACAAGTTCAATCTCCCTTTGTTCAAAAATTTTTTTAGTTCTTCCACAGCTTTCCTGGCTCTTTTCCTTATGTATACTTTTTTATATTTAATAAACTCTTTCTTCAACTGACACCAACTCTTGTATTGATTTGTATTCTTCATTAAGAACCAACTTCCTTTTAATTGATCTGGTTTCCATTGTAACAAGTACAACATCCACGTGCCCAGTTTTAGTAATGTTTTTCAAGATACTTGTTTTCTTAGGAGTCTTATACTTTGTAGAAGGAAATGGTTTTTGAATCCCTTGTGTTTCAATAGCAGATGCTACCAAAAATTGTTCCCATGGAGTTTGGGTTCTATTTAACTCTTGAATAACCAACACTTTGATAAGTCCATGATGAAAAAGGATGTACTGAGCATTGTGTGGATGAGTTTGAATCTTATTTTTCATCTTGGTTAAACATTTCAATAAAAATAAATCTAGTTTCATTCTATTGTTCCCATTCAAATGTAAGAGAAACCTCATATGATAATGATAAATAGTAGCAAACCTAACTTCACATGTTATGTATTTTTGAACCACTAGTAGAGTATTTTTCCATTCTTCCTTCAACCAATTACTCGGAATTCCCTTGCCCCATTCTATATTTTGATGATCTTCATTGAGAAACTGGTTATAGTGGTCTGCTAGAATGCCTTTCTTCTTGAACCACCATTCACCATCGATAGGGAAAATGAAAGTTGAGGAGATAGAATGTTATGAAAGCTAAATAGTAAGGTTCCAAAACTAAGTATGGAATCCATGAAATCCATTAGCAAATTCCATAAAGACTTATGTATGATGACCATGAACCACGTTGCAAAATACATGCCATCATGCATGGGTGAATTTCTCTCCAATTTCTTGCAGATCCTCCAAAATCTCGACCCCATTCAGTTCCAAGAGAAGGACATGACCACTTATATGATGTCCCATTCTAAAATAACAAACCCTATATCATGTACCAATCAAAGGATTATTTTCTGCAAATTAGGGTTTTTTTCATAAGCCTGCAAACAATCGGGTTTTTCTTGTATACAAAAATATTAGAATGGTTACCTTTAAAAAGAAAAAAAACATGTTGAACTCATGAAATCATGGAGAATGAATAGTTGAAACCTAGCATTCAATGATTTCCCATGTGTATCGATCAGAATCATCGAGTATTCTTCATGTTGAACTAAATCACCACCTTTGATGAGAAAAAATATCGATATGAAACTTAGAATGATTACAAAACGTCTCAAATCATAAATGCGCTTGAATTGTGATTTGAACAATGCTTTTGGAATATATGGGTTTTTGCAGTGCAGTTTTAACAATGATGTTATTTTTGCGCTACAAAAACTACATTCTTTCTGCAACGATAAATTTAACCTCACAACTATAGGGAAACCTACAACTTAAGTAATGCAATCAAAGCATCCGTAATCTGACCATAAAATCACATGCAACCACTTTAAAAATTCTTTACTCAATAAACAATAAAATAAATTCAAAGCAAAGAAAAACAATGAAGAGTAAACAATGCATAGAAAAATGAAGGGCATATGGAAAGGATTAGGTTGTTGAAAGGGGATTATATTCAGGATAGGCTTAGTAATAGAGGATCTTTTGGATATATAGGTTTAAGTACTAAATTGGCTCCACTTGGTGATGATGTTCTCCTTGTGAGACATCATGGACTGTAGACCTTGTGCCTTCAATTTTTCCTCCTTTTCACTATTCCTTCTAAATATGCTTACAGTGTATCTTTCTTTTTCATTTTTTTTGAAGTAAACCACACTCAAACATTGTCCAACTACCTACTAAAAAATGATAACACACATAATTTGAAAACTAATCACTCTTCAATAAAGTTCCTTCCATTGGGCTATGGAGTATTATTCTTTCTACTCTATATCACACCATTCTAAAAACTAATATGTACATTTTCAAAGCCATTGTTGACTTAGTAAATGAAAAAGTGTTTCAGGAAATGCCTATTGACTGGGCCTCCAACTAGATCATTATCATCCAAATTATGCAAAACAAAGGTGTTTTTGTTCAAATATCTATCCACTCAGAATGGACCAAACCACATATGATCAAACTTACCATTCTTTGATTTATCATCTCTTCTAGCATCCCACCTTAGAACTAGGTCCCCCAATTGAAAACTATCCTCCTTAGTTTTATTATCAAATATTTCTTTAAGCTTGTTTTGATAAACTTGATATTTTTCATTTAACATTTCCCTATTTTGTTGCATATGAATTAGCTGAAAAATCCTCCTTTGTACATCATTAGGCACTCCCACTTCATCTTGTAAAAAATTCATCACAGGAAAACAAGGTTGGATAAGGAATACACCATATGTTATGTAAACCAATTGAAATTGGAAAGTACCAATGAATTTTTTAGTACTAATCCTGTCAGCACAAAAAAAATACTTTGATTTAGAATTCCATCCTCTTTTGTGTTTTTCTAAAAAAAAATTGATAACCTGACCAGACTCTTGTTTGAATACTCTGCTAACCTATTACCCTGTGGATAATATGGAGTAGAGTGTGCCAAAGTAATATTGTATATTTCACAAAATTAAACCATATAATCTGACTTAAATGCTTGAGCACTATCTCTGATCAATTTTCTAGGAAAACCAAATCTAGAAAAAATGTTTTGTTTCATGAAATTAATAATTACCTTATCATTTTCATTTATGGTAGGGATGGCCTCAATCCATTTTTTGAAGTAGTTAGTGGCTATAAGGATCGATCTGTTTTGTCCAATGGAAGGTGGATGTATCTCTCCTATGAAGTCAAGGCCCCACTGTTGAAAAGGACCATTTGCAATAGTTGGATTTAAAGGAAAAGAGAGTAATTTTTTTTCCAGCAAACATTTGACACTACTCACATGCTATGATCTTGGAAAAAACATAAGAAAATAGAGTGGGATAGTAATACTGATCTCTCAATATTTTGAAGGGTGTTTCTTTCCAATATTAATGTCCACCAAAAACACCTTTAAGAAATTCAATCATAACCCTGTTTGATTCATCCTCATCAATACACTTCAGAAGGTTACCACCAAGAACCTTCCAAAATAGACCTTGGTTTATAATGCAGTGTTTTTCATCTTTTAGTTTAAGAGATCTGACTTTAGAATTATCAAAATCTGGAGGGCACTAAAAATTCTGCAAGAAATGAACATATCCTTATACCAAGGTGTGGAGTAATACTTATTCAATACCTGCAAGGTTATATCCTCATTTTATGGTGCTGGAACAACTGAATGATTTTGAATAGAGTTTATCCCAAGGGATCTGCAATTTGATTAAGCAAGCAGTCTTGCCAGACCCTGCCCTTTAATCAATTTATGATGTTTTAGGTCTACATCGTACTCTAAGAGTTTTTCTATCCACTTATTCGTCCTTCCTTCATTGTCAGTATTTATAATCATGTCCTTTACAATACTACTTGGAACATAAGATATTATTTTAGAATGCATAATATAAAATTTGAAAGATTTTAATTCCTTCACTAAGGCATTTTCATGTCTTTCAATTATATTGTATTTTAGATTTGCATCCCTAAGAGATTTACTGAAAAAGGAAATGGGTTGTTCATATCCATATTATTTTCTCTGCAATAGTACAACAACAAGAGTTTCATTAGAGGAAAAAGAAAATATCAAGAACTCTTTATAATAGTTTGGGCTGATAAGAACATGAGATTAGATCAAAGATTGTTTGATTCTTTCAAAATATAAATTAGATTAACATCCCCTTCATTACGACAATGAACAACGATGTACAAAAGGTAAATATTTTTTTTTTAATAGCATTAGGAAATTAATGTCAACACAATATTCATAGCAACGCATAATCAACAAGACACCATAATTAAAAGAATTACAGGCGACAAATCATCACAATAAATAATGACATAATCTAATGCATTAACCTAATAACAATGACACATGTTCAATGCATAAACATAAATAACGACGCAGTTCAACGCATCACATACATTAGAAGCAAAATTTAAACAATGATCAACCAGACACTAAATATCAAAATAACTACCTGCCCAACCTATCCTACATGGTTAGGACCTCCAAGACACATGAGAAATGCTCAAGCTCAGGATTCATCCGATTGATTTTGAACATTTAAGGTCTCATGGTTGGCGACTTTTCTGAGGAACAAGGAGGTGTCTAAATGCCCTAATCAATCACAACCCATAACTCCAATCTAGATTACCAGTCATACATTAACATGATCACATGACGCCATATATATATAACTACTAAACAACATACATCTACTCTATGTAATGACGCAAGAGTAAAATAATTTCTAAAATAATCACACATCCACATAAGTAATGGCACAAGAGAAATCGTCAAATTTATTTTCGAGGCACAAGAGAAATCGTCAAATTTATTTTCGAAGCACAAAAGTAATCATCAATTCTATCTTCATGGTGCAATAAATCTAATCACAACCAATCATACATTGTACTAAATTCATAGCACAAGAGTAATCATAATATTTTTTTTCATGGCGCAAGGTAAACAAATTTTTAAAACAATCCTACATTCACATAATTAATGGCGCAAGAGCATCCTAGTTACTAAAAACAATCATACATCAACTTTAATTTAAGGCGTGCAAGTATTATAATTACTTAATTAATCACAATTCAACATTGTATCAAGGTTCCCGAGTAAGCTAAGTACATAATCTATCAAGGTTAATTGAAGACTAGATTCATCGACCAAGACCAACCATTATCCAAATTAAGTAAACGCTTGTGAGAATTGCTAACGATAGTAGTTGTAGAGGAATTATATATATATATATATGGTAACTGAACTACACTTTAACTGGATGATGGTTAACACCCATCTAAAATAACTTCACAAAATTATTCTATCTTGTACGAGTTTACATGCCGATACACAATCATAATAACAATCGTAGGTGTCAAAATTTTGAAACATTTGATGATTGGAATAAATTCCTACATAAAGACTTACTCAATTAATTTGTAAATACTATATACATTTATCATTTAGTACTCTCTCTGTCTCTATATAAACTCCTCAATACCTACATGTAATACCCCTTTGTTCTAGTATCTTATATAGGTAAGGGAAATTATTACACACAGCTATTTTGTATACATCATCCATCAATGACAAATAATACTCTTCATAACTATAATTGTCATCTCATGCATATATCTAAAATAGTAAAGATATTAAATCACTAATCGACTACAACATTGATTGACACCAGTTTGAAGGTAAGAATGTTGGAGTAAAAAGATATTTTTACCACTTAATTTCTAAAAGTGAATAGTAATAATTTTTTAATAAAGAGCACTTGGAGTAATTTGATGGAAGGAAATTAAAATGAGGAAATTCCTTTAATAGTAATTAAATCAATGGAAGAGTATCTATCCGAGGAATATTTTTGCAAGATTAAGTAGTGGTAATCTCGCCAGAAATTGGTACATTCACGCTTCCCTTTAATGTTAATGTGATTTGTGCCACTAAAACTGGGTAGTATATATCTTCTAATTCTAAAAGCAATATAATAAATTTACTCTCTGATTCACTAAAGGTTCACCTGCATATCCATTGTGAGGAAATGAAGTCCAATCATAAGTCAATAACCCAAGCAAGCGGCTACTTTAACATCCCTTAAAAAGGACTTAGAGGAAGAAAAACCATAAAAATACAATAGGGAAGAAACTACTAATGCATACATTAAAAAGAATTGTAATAAACTATAATCATTGATTAATCATTGACAGATGGACTGTGTTGGTTAAGGAATTTAACGGGTGGAAGGATCTCTACTCGGGGCATTTTTCAAGGGTGGATCAAATCCCAACATTCTTTCCTCGATGTTCTGCTACGCATGGATACATGCGATTCTCCAACACTAGTTTTTTTAACCCTGCTCATCAATGAATAATTATTTAAATGAGTCTTCCTTAGTCGGTATGATGATAGTCCAGGTGCAACCAGATTTTTCTGGTCGATTTTCCTCACGTAATGGTTACAAATGGTGCATGTTCTTCCAGTTGGCAGAGGTGCTAAGGCTTTGAGATTCGCTAGGAAGAAGGGATAAGGCATCGATCCAGGTAGATCGCTTCTATCAAACACCTCCTAATTCCTCTTTAGAAGAAGACTAGGGTTCATATCTATGCAAGCGACAAGTCTCTCTCTCAAGCATTAAAATTTTGTTCCCAAGATTTGAGTCAGAATCCATCTAGACAAAACCATTGACATAACTACCAACACCTAATGCCAAGACTGCAAGCCATGAGGTTCCTTCGAGAATCCTTTTATTAAACTCATTTGCAACAATAAGGAAGATGGGTTGGGTCGATTCCTGGTTACAACAGTTCGAAATCACTTAAGGGAAGGGATGCGAACTAGTGCGCAGGTCCAGGTTCTGGATAGAGAAGACCACCAAGAATTATTTTTTCCAACCCAAGATCTAGATTCGACTGCAGGATAATGGGATGTTGAATATCGTCTGGGGTTCACATAGTGGAAAGGGGTTCGAGGGGGGAAACTAAGGATTGGATAATGAAACACTTAGTAAGTATTAATACAGATCATTACCAATACATATAAGGAACCCACACCAATCATCGTTCATTTTCCTCTTCAAAATATTTTTATTTAGGCAGTAAATCTCAACAAGGAAATTAAAATATGAATGTAAGATCCATAAATATATTGATCCAGGTCATTAGATGAACACGTATGTTCATTTAGAACGTTGTTGTATTATGCAATATTGGTATTATTCTAACAATATCTATATTAACTTCAATAAATAAAAATGGAATAAATCCTTGCGTATATTGATATTTGATCGAAAACGACTTGGGAAATTCCTTCCTCCTCCATCTTGCTAATCCAAGGACTTCAACGATACCTCCCAACCAACACTAGGGGCACTCTTCTCCCCCTTGTCCCCCAGACCCCCCTTCTGGGTACTCTTCTTCCCCCTTATCCCCCGACCCCCAAAAAGTTAATGCACACAACCAATCAAAAATCATCTATCCCCCAGCTTGCCTCGCAAGGTATAGCCACCACTCTCTCTCAAGCTGGGTATCCCAACTCTCACAAGTAAAACCAGTAAAAGATTATGAAGCATAACTTCACCCATAACAAGTATGATCCATTTCTCATCTCAACCATTTGTTTTATATAATTTTCCCATAACTCATCTCCACTTGCACAATTAATTCTCTTTTTCATTTAAATAATTTAGAATTATTTCCCCCTTACACTTGTCACCTTTTTCCCAATTTGCACAAGTAAATCCAAATTTTATTTTAATAAAATTCTATTTCCCTCACCCTTCCTAAAATTTCTCCTTAAATCACTCTTAAAATTTCTCCTTAAATCACTCTTAGTTGTATAGGATTCTTCTTTAGTTAGACTATTGTTAACTAGACTCTAGATTCCTTTCTATGCATACACATTCTCTCCTCTATGTTTCTTTCTTATTTTAAAAACTTCCTTTTAATAATTTCTTACACCTATGTTCCTTAAATCAAATCATTAGGTTAGTTTTAATTTTCTTAATTCTTGAAATTATCTACCTCATTCCCCTTTTCCTTTAGTTATTAATTTCAATTTAGCCTATTTAAAAAACTTATACTTAGGCTTAATTAAATTTTATTTTCAAAGTCTTAAACTCTTATAGGGATTTGTAATTAATAATTTCAACTCTTAATTAATTAATTAATTAATTGATCCCACAGTGCTCAAGATTTTACAAGGTTAATTATCCTCTCGGGGTTTTCTAGGCCACCTAGATTCATTTAATCAAATTTTATTTATGCGATGTGCCCTTCAAGATGCACTTCGTGCTCCAAGGGTGCCACTCAACCTTGAGTGGTTTTGGAAGTTGTCCAATCCCTAGAGTCATCACTCCATTCAGGAGACCTTGTGAGAGACTAAGGGATTCTAAGGAATAAGGACCTTGCCTTATTGCGCGCCCTTTAGAAATATTCATGAGCAATGTCTCAGTTTTCCCTCACGACATTGTTGACCTCTCAAACTAGGTAATCGTTAACCGACACTTCAAGCCACAACGAGATTCCTAGTAGGATATGACAGGGACTCTTCCACACCTCTCCTTCAATATCTGGTCTATGTGAATGACCCCTTTACACCTTATATTTTTCAGATTAGCAAGCAATCGCCAGCCTGCATCCATCAACAAAACACTGTCAATGATCCATAAACAACATCATAATATAATCTATGATATGTCACATGTGCATGAATGAAATACTCAAACCAATACAATCCACTCCCCGATTCAATCCGGAATCCAAGGAGGTCAATTGATGCCATCAACATCCCAATATGTCAAGTGTCCTATACACTCAAGTGAAACTTGTCAATAGCATATATCAATACATATATATCAAATAACATAATATCATAAGCCATCAACATTACCACAAAAATCCATAAGTCAACCATAACTATGTACTATAACCGGATCACTTGAACGCAAGTGTCCTCAAAGAATAAGTCATTAACATGTGCTCACAAGAACGAGATGTTACATACATCCCATATTTCTTTAAACTTCATCCCAAAGTTGTACAATATATAAAATGCAGTAAAATAAAGCATATAACAAGATCTATATGTCTAACTATCAAATAAATATGGAAACTGTTGGTGCATATCATATGCGTCCTCCAAGGTAGCCGAGTGTGGACTATAATTGTCCCATTGGACCTTGACCTGATTGAATATTTGATGTGGTAGCTGTCGAAGGTGATGGTCCAGAATGTGGATTGGCTCTGCTGTGAGTGCACCCTCGTCTGACACCTGCAAAGAACTCATGTCAATCACATGTGTAGGATCACTAACATAATGTCTCAAAACAAATACATGAAAAACATCATGCATATGCCTCAAAGAATCAGGAAAGGCTATTCGATAGGCCATGGGCCCCTTCCTTTCCACAACTTCAAAAGGTCCCAAAAAAATAGGACAGAGTTTATCACCCTTTCCAAACTTGATTGAACTCTTGTGCAGTTTCACCTGCAAGAAAATGCGGTCACTGATTTCATAATTGCGGTCGATGTGATGTGCATCTGCATAACTCTTTTGTTGATCTTGTGCTTCTTTAATCCTTTGTCTTATGTTATGCATTTGTTATTCCATTTCTTGGATCACTTTTGGTCCTACCAGGACCCTATCCTCAAGTCGATCCCAACTCAATGGCGTCTGACACGGTCGCTCGTAAAGAAACTCAAACGATTCCATCTTAATGGTAATTTGATAGTTGTTGGTGCACACAAAATATACCAGTGGAAATAACTCTTCGCAACGCTTCTGTTGGTCTAGCACATACATACACAACATATATTCCAAAATTTTGTTCGTTCTTTCTGTCTGCCCATCGGTCTCAGGGTGATATGTTGTACTAAAGTTCAGTAGTGTCCCCAAGGCCTCTTGGAAGCTAGTCCAAAATCATCCTATAAACACCGATCCTCGATTGGACATGATCCTTATTTGTACACCATGTAAACTTACAATCTCGC
Source organism: Picea engelmannii (assembly GCA_009831015.1). NCBI lineage: Eukaryota > Viridiplantae > Streptophyta > Pinopsida > Pinales > Pinaceae > Picea > Picea engelmannii. Next base: position 544,837 of record ML784578.1, on the reverse strand, counting down.
TAATAAAATATCTAACTATGTCTGGCATTTGATACATCATACGTACATAAATAAAATGTGCACTCTTCGTCAGAGTGTCAACTACCATGAAAATTGAATCATGCCTCCTAGCCATCAATGACAATCCAATAATAAAATCCATTGAAATGACCTCCCATTTCGATTCTGAAATAGCATGTGGCTATAGCAATCCGACTAGATGTCTATGTTCAGCCTTCACTTCTTGAAATTCTAGACATATCGCCACGTAGTTAACTATATCTTCCTTCATTCCTTTCTGTTAACTCCCCAAATAAATCATTGGTTTTATTTGATTAGTAGATGATAGGTTGGTCCCCAAATTTGATTTTTAAATTTCTAGCAATAAGATTAGAGAGTCTGTTTTTCAAAATAATCCCAAAAGACATGTTGGTTTTGGTTC